>BQNB010014983.1:0-7500 GCA_026074375.1 Tanacetum coccineum
CTAAAGCTTTGATCTTTCCACCTCAGGTATACAACCTTGATATAATTTGTACTCCAAGTAATCACTTTTTTGAATCCCAATAGAAAGTTAAACCTTACTTGTTTTCCAAGAACCACCAAGACTTAGAATACCAAGAAACCCGCGGATACCTTTAAGTCGACCTAGCTTCAATAAACCAATGTAACCTTGGCTCTTGATACCACTTGTTCTAAAATAAGTCCAACAAACCTTGAAAGCTAACGCGGAATATAGACTCAAAGAAAACACACACGTGACCCCAAACATTACATTGTATTAATTAATGAATGAGCAAAGAGGAATGTACGAACTAGCATTCCCCCTCATCTCTATTTATAGAGATGAGGGGGTAGAAACTTTCCTAAATCAAATAGGAAACATCCTAGTTATAATCTATTCCTAATCTAAATTACAATGTACACTTAACCCCCTAACCTATGTTTAAATTTACTCTTAATATTCCTACAATATTAAATCAGAAACTTTTATTATACAAGTCTTATAACCAATTTTAATATGAGATGCAAAATATACCATATTAAATCTGGAAAATATGTAATTAATCTTGCTACTTGTCACTAATCATTCTGATTGAATCATTCCCATGGAACTCGAATTGGTTATGCAAGCTTGGATGTCTCCATCACTTGAAATTGGAGCCAAGTCACCTTTGTAGTCATCTTACTTAATACGAAAAGATTTTTGATTCGCTGTATTTAATCACTCCATCACCTTATCTCCCACAAATATGCAATTCTGATAACAAGGGCAGTGGAAACTTGATGGAATCACCCATGTAGTTAAATTTTATCATCTTGGCCTCCATAGTCTTTTGGATTTTCAAACCGAGCATTAGCCTCTAAAATCGAAGACATGGGAATTTGAACATCAGCCTTGTCACTAATAGGGATACCAATTTCAGACAGACAAAAATTTGCCTTCCTGTTGCTTGAATCAGAAACTGAACTTGCATACAATGTACGGTCTGCTTTAGCAACCGATTCTACCACCACACAGAGCTCAGTCAACTCCACACTAGAAATAGTTCCAGGATTAGTCATACAAACTAATTGCACATCATGGACGTACCAAACATATTCGTTGAAGCCACATTAGTAAACATTGATAATTTGTATGTACATGTTTTGTAACAACAAGCAACTATTCTTGTGATTTCACACTGGAATCAAAGGCACTCATCCCGGGTTTTAAACGTTCCTTGTCATTTCTCAATAACACGAGTTTACCTTCAAGCATTTGACGTTCAATATTACGAATCTTTGCGACTTAAGAACTCGTGTCCTTCTCATTCTTATTAACAGTATTATGTTTCTTCTACTTATGATTGTTGTCCCTCCCTCTCGAATCCAAAAAACCACTCTTCATGCTTATACCATGCAATCTCAGTCAAAACCACACGAATCAATCTACCACATACCTCACTACACACGTAATCGTAGTTTCACCCACGAACATAACCAGACCAGTAAATAAAACCGTAACTAAACTAAGGTTTTAGAATTGAAACGAATACCAGCAGCAAAACAGTCAATATAATCAACTTAGAAGCCCTAACCAGATCGTTAAGGTTTTAAGTCGCCACATGAAAGACACCAGGTTCCATTATATGTTATCAAAAAACGATTAGATACATGATCAAGACTCGTCCCCGTGTTTTTCTTTATCAACATAATCAAAACTTTATATACCTTATATGTCAAAGTTACATACTAAGTAATAAGTTGTTATAACATACTTTTCTATAAGCACGTGAAGAAGCACTCATCAACTTGACATATCTTTTATATCAATCGGTTTTTAAGGTTTGGAGTTTGAATCGTATATTACATCTTTTAGAACAAATTAATTAAAAAGCAAAAATAAAAACAAGGGTAGGAATGTAGGATCCAAAGAAAGGAATCAAGTCGCATGTTTCCATATTCCTTGCTTCTGCGACGAGTGTGCATGTCTTTATTATATACTCCCTCCGTCTCTAAATAAGTGTCCACTGTTGACTTTCGAAGTTATTATTCTTCAACTTTGACATCAAATTAGTTTGATTGTGTTATATAATACTTGATGCAAAATATATGAATAAATTAAGTTTTATATCTATTTTCATTTGTATGATTTACATCAAGTATTATATAACACAAATAAAATAATTTAAGGTCAAAGTTGAAAAATAATGACTTCGAAAGTCAACAGTTGACACTTATTTAGAGACGGAGGGAGTATATATTTTTTTTACTTTGGCATTTACACTTACGGTCAACAACCATCACCCGCGTCAAACTTTCATGTTCGACAATTTTGTGACTATTTAGTTGCATCCTACCATTGAATTCCAAATATTCGATTAATTTACTTGACAATAATTACAAATATACACATTCACGGTGCAAAACGAAGTCGTTTTGACTTCGGGCCAACGAACACTTCTATCTTCTTGTCTTTATTAACAACTGCATCACATGGACTTCGTGAATGACAAAAGAGTTGCTTGTTAAGGAAATTACAAATATACACATTAGGTGAAGAAAACGGCGCCTTTGCTACAGTAACGGGCTCTCTCATTTTGGGCCAGCCCAATTTTTATTTTTTTTTAATTTGTATGCACAAAGTAGGAGTTAAAAAAAAATTACAAAAGTTCTTATTTATTCAGATAAAAAAAATACCCGCGGAAACATCTTCGATACCTAATAACTTTAAAATAACCGATATGGTCACAAACGTACAACCCATTATATTAAAAAAAAACCCATATAGCAAAAAAAAAACACTTTAAACATGAGGCCCAACACATAAGCCATATAAATTTATTTTTTTACAAATATACACATTTGTCGACAAACTAGCCTAAAATTCGCATAAAATGTGGCCCAAAGTAAAAAAAAAATACAAAACGGTCCCTCAACTTTTAACTATTTACGATTTTCTTACAAAAAAAATCCCGTAAAAAAATTAACAAAAAAAACACGTCACGTTTTTATTGTTCACAATTTTTTTACATTCATCGGCCCACAAAAAAAGATATCGAACCGTCCCAAAAAAAGAAAATATTCGGGAAAAAATTAACCCGTCCCAACGCAAAAATTTTTTTCCCGAATCGTAAAAAAAAAGGAAATATCCGGGAAAAAATTAGCCAAAAAAAAACCCAAAAATAGCCTAAAATCTGGCCCAAAGTAAAAAAAAATAAATAGAAAACGGACCCTCACCTTTTAACTATTTACGATTTTCTTACACAAAAATTCCCGTAAAAATTTTTACAAAACCGTCCCAAAAAAAGAAAATATTCGAGAAAAAATTAACCCGTCCCAACGCAAATTTTTTTTCCCCGAATCATACAAAAAAAGAAAATATTAAAAAAACCCCCCGAAACGTAAAAAAAAATATTATTAGGGAAAAAATTAGCTCCGCCGCAACGCGCGGGTTCTTTTGCTTGTTATAGTAATACACATAACAAAAGTGAAACGCCGTCGTTTTTGACGGCTTGGTACAGTAATATGAACAGTACCCGGCCCACTGGGCTTAATTAAACCACACTACAATTTAGTTCTAACTTCCCCTTGACCATGTTGTAAGGACTGTCAATAGCTCCCAAAGCACCATGGGACTGAGCAAACAGAACAAAGAAAACCTTAGGGTATTTTCCAGAAACTCGTGAAATCCCTAGCGGATTGTCCGTTTGTGAGTAATGCTGCATCAGATACAAATAAACCCTTACGTTGGTTTAAATTCGATAGTAGTTTGAGTCAAATGAGAGAGAGCTCTTAGGATACATTTCGAGAGGAGTAGCTGGATTTATAGGGTTTGGACACAAATTTCTTAGTGTTAGGGCGTAAGATGCGTCAAGTGAAGGATCAGCGTCCTCCTTTGCATGTAAAGTTGTAAAGTCTACTTGCAACGAGGTGCAATGTGAGATCCACCAATGTATGTGCCCCTAGTTAGATACGAAAAAGTTAGAGTCGCATAAAACCCCCCAAACCAACGTTTCGTAAAAGAAGAATATATATAAACTGGCACACTTTTAAGAAAGTTTGTATACCTGAAAGTGTTTACGAGGTCATTAAGGTTAAGGCCTTTGCTTCCAAATTGGGATAGGAGAGTTGTGAAATTCGCGTTAGCAGATGGCAAATTGCCACCAACTTCTGAAGCTAGTGAGACTCTTCCATCTTTCCTTCCCGTAAAAACCGGCCACATATCCCTTCGAAACTATAGTTAAAGTGGATGAAACCATGAGTTCCAAAAATAAAAGACATGCATGTTTTGTATAGTGTACACACAATCGTTTTTATGATACAACTATTGGAAACACCCATGAAACCAAAGTGAAACGTTTGTCGCTTTTGTCATTGATTACCGACTAGGTAATACTCAGGAGTGAGATTGCAACTAAAATCTTTAATATGATTTTTCTTTCGCACAAGCTTTTGAATACATGATGTTGTTAACTAAAATGTCCTTTAAGTATGCCATGATCATAAGCTAAAACACTTCGATGTGAACTGACTTACTTGGAAGGATACCGCATCTCTAGCTGCCAACGATGTCTGCACAAGAAACAATTGCTGGACAATCTGCTTCCAGCTTTGTCTTTATTTCATCAATTACCTCGTATCCAGAAATAGATCTATTTGGTCCAGCCGTCTTTTTCTGTTGTCGTATATTTGAGTAGGAATAACACAAGTGACCTAATGCTACGAAAATTTCCAACGGAAAATTTCCGTAGCAAATATGCAATGGGTTTGTAACAGATTTGCAACGGATTAGCAACCACACAAAAATCCGTTGCAAATCCATTTCCCAAAAACTTAAACTAATTTCTCTTTTACTTAATTTTAAATACTCCGTTGCAAATGCGTAAAAAATATACAAAATTTCTTACGGATTTGCAACAAAATATTTAAAATAAATATAAAAGAAATTTATATTTATTTCCGTTAGAAATCCATTGCAAATTTTCGAATTATTGCAACGGATTTACAATGGAAAACGATAGTAATTTAATTTTTGATTGTTTTTAATGTTCCGTTGCAAATTTGATGCAAAATCAGCAACGAGATATTTAAAAAGAAATTTAAGAAATTGTTATTAATTTTCGTTGCGAAAGACGTTGCAAAATTGCATAATCAAAGCTGACATTGTCGACCTACCAGTTTGGCGACGACCCAAACATATATTAAGTCAAATACGTTTAAAATAAAATTCAAGTTTGGATCAAGACGCATTGTCACCATTTAGCCATAAAATTTTCATATAGTCTAAAAAAAGTGACGATGCCCTGAATATATCGTCACCATATTTGGCGACGGGCTTGGGTTCTAGCAAGACGTCATATTTGAAAAACGCTCCTCCACTGGCCTTGCAAAGTTTGAGAGTTGCCATATTCGGGGTTTCGGGTGTTGTTAAACCTGAAGAATCATCAGTGCACTTGAAGAAACAGCACCGTTGGTAGTTGAACTAGGATTGAGTTGCCAATTAGTGAAAAAAAAAATCGTTTTGCTTTAGGGGATTTTTTTTGTGGGCTAGGATTGTAAGTTGTGGTAAGCTGTGATTTGAACTGTGTGTAACACAACCTCTCTATTTATACTGAAATAAAAGAGCAAAATAACAAACACTACACCCAAAAAGTCAGAAAAACGCTCCTCCACGGGTCCCCCCACTTTAGAAAAGCAAGATTCGAATTTTGAAAAAAAAGTTAGAACCGGTTAAACGACCACCGGTTTTCGAAACCGGTTCCACAACCAGTCGAAACCATACAAACCATAGAACCGGTCCTAAACCGCCGATTGGCTAAAGAACCGACCGGTTTTGGTCAAAACCGGGTTTGACCGTTAGGTTCCCCACGAATCGGTTTTTTTTGTGCATCTCTAAGTATAATTAACAGCAAGTGAGCTTGGGCTCGTGGGTCCCTTAATGCTAGGCTCGCGCGTTTGGTCTCGCGCATTAGGCAATACTAACTTGACTATAATTTTAGAATGATCATAAACATATTTTTATTGTCCGTCAAAAATATACTAAGGCCCGTCTTAGGTATGTTTCACGTATGTATATAGCAAATCGTTATAACATGTAGTAACCAACAAGTATCAAAAATAACCGTAAAACGAAACAGTATGCAAAAATCCGCACGGACGCGGTTTTGCTAACAACCTCGTAGTTAACATAACTAGTTATCTTAAAGAAATTAATTTATTAACCAATTCCAAATTTTGTTTTACACGTAAATAATGAGTTGCAATTCAGGTCGGGTTCGTTTGGCAGGTTCGGTTTAATAGGTATGGGCGGGTCATAAAGACTCACCCAAACTGACCCATTTAAAATAATCAGGTCAGCTATTATCAACTCTAACCTGTTTAAACATAACCGAAACCCTACCCATTTAACCATATATACTAGGTGGCGGTTTAAAGTATTTTACACGGAGAATATGTTTAACAGTTTCAGGTTAACAACCCATTAACTCTCCGTTTTAATTAATAAAAAAAGTTGACACATTAACACGGTTAAAACAAATTAAGTAGGTATGTGAGTCGATCCGTTTAAGCCCATTTAACCCGTATATTAAAATATATACAAATTTTAATTTAAATGCAAAATCTTTTAACTGGGGTTGGTCTGTTCGACCTCGATTAATTATTCACAACCCGAACTAACCTGTTTAATAACGGGTTAGAATGGTTGGACCCCAGAAACGACCCGAACTTTATTTAGACTCCAACCCGAACCTGTTAATTTTTGTTGTCGGTTTAAGGTCGGGTTTCATGTCGGGTCAGAAATTGCCACCCCTACGTTAAATAATTGAATGTTTTTAAAAGCTATTTATACAAAATTCTCAATTTGATGTTCCCTCCATATTTTCATAACTGCTCATAAGCTCCCCAGCACATTTTTTTTTCCCCAAAAGTCAAATTCACTCCCGCTCATTTCACAATACCTACACTTATCCCCTTCATCTCAAACTTTGTATTTTTCTCGTCACTATCGCAACCCCAACCATCTTTTCCTTTCCCACCACAGACCCTCGCGATTAGCCAGTGCCACTCTCGATCCCAGGTCCACATTTCCACAAATCAGGTTCTTAAATGTTTTATATGTTCAATTTAATCATCAATTTGAGGTTTTCATGAGCCAATTTCGTGTTTGGTTGACTTTTGGAGTTAGGGTTCATGAGATGCAAATCTGAATGAACTTTGAACATGCTTTCTTTTGCATTTTTATATCAAGCGAGAGAAAAGGACTTCGCATATGATACTTGTATAGGATAATGAGAACTGTTAAGTGATTTACTGTTATGAATTATATTTAGGAACACGATTATTGTGTTATACGAATGTATGATACTTTTATCGGGAATAATTGATGAATTTATTAAGTTGTTTACTAATGTAGCCATGTATGAAGCTTGTTTTTTGATTTGGTTGATAATTATTTTATTGGAGTGATTTTGTGAGTTGTGGAAAAATTTAATGATTTTCG
>BQNB010014983.1:15000-29258 GCA_026074375.1 Tanacetum coccineum
TGATGTGTTTTGTGTTTTAGACCACCTTTCATATGCAACCCTTTATATAGATATACCCATGTCAAGCATTGACACTTGATTCGGCAATAGATAAATTATTTTATCAGAATAGTTATAGAATAAAAAATGAACTGTAACATATATGTGATTTCATGTAAAATCAGTCATTATTCAAATGCACTAGTGAATTATCTGAACAAATACCTATTGTGTTCTCTTAGACTTGATGTAGTGGTGATTACCGAACCAACCACACAAACATAACCCCACAATACACAAAAACCAAGGAAAAAGAAAAAAAACGCGTCAGGAACTTGACCAAACACCTCAAAAACTGGTTTTCAACCGCGTGAATGTAGGAAGGGGTCAGTGGTGCAAGTGACGCATCATTATGGCGCTTGAATGGCGTGTTGATGTCCCCAATTACGTCCTTGTCTTGATGTTTTAGTCGCAATACTCTATCAACTGAAATGATCATTATAATAATGTTGTTCATTTACTAAATAATAATAATTTTGATGGTACAAATCTATATATAGTATCCATAAGATCTGTTTAAATAATCCTTTTTTTGTGATTCTTTGAAATCCCATATGAAATGAAAACTGATGATCTATTAAACAAGAATTAAATTGAAAATCATCCCTCATATCATTTTAAACTAGAACTAGATCTTCTCGTCTCTAATCACTTGGAGTGACATGATTAAATAATTTAACTATTAGACGATCAACAAAAACTTGTTTCGATGTGGTCCAAACTTAAAGCTCTCTGGGAAGAATATAAGAACCTAGTTTGTTTTGATTTAACTCAATATCCTGAATGGTAACAAAACTGGACGCAAACAGTAAACTTTGATGTTTTTTACTTAATATATATATATATATAAGAGAAAAGATCTGTAAAGAACAATGTCCAATTAAAGAACAAATCCTTCAATCTCATCCATCCATTTTATTTCCATCTAACGGCTTATATTAAATCCTATGTTTATTTAATTAAATAACCCACTTTCATCCTATTTTTAAAATTAACATATCACTGCTCACAAACCGTAATCGTTAACGCAAATATAATCATACCATCCGCGAGATAATTAAATTAATCTTTCTATAAGACGACACTCCTTTTATACTTCTACGAACTTTTTTTTTAATTTTACGCTCGAAAAAAGATCACACGATTCGAAAAAATCTCACGTGATTCGAAAAATCACATGTGATTCATTACTTGAAAAATCACACATAAATTTGTAAATTCACATGCGATTTATGAATTTATGAAATCACACGTGATATATTTATTCCTTTAAAAATCTTAAGTGAATTTGGGAAATCACATGCGATTTATGAAATAGCATGTGATTTTTAAAAACAAAAAATCACCAGTGATTCGTGTAATTTTTCTTCGCGAAAATTTTAACACTAAAAAATCGTCAAAAGTATATGAAATCGATTTTTTTTAGTTACGTCTGGAAAAATCACATGTGATTTGTATCAGAAATCACATGTGATTCTGCTACAAATCACATGTGATTTTTTCAGACGTGACTGAAAAAAAAAATTCGAAAAAAGTTCGTCGAAAGTATATAAAAGTGCCCCTCTATAGAAATGAATGGAATTAATACTCGACGCTGATGTTGTATTTTTTGTCGTTTGACGATTTACCGTTTGCAAGATAATTAAATTTTTAAAAAAGAGGTGAAAAGTAAGGTTTTTTATTATTTGATGAAAAATGGATGGCTTGACGTGTTCTTATTGGTTCTTATGATATGACATTGTTCTTTAATGATCTCACATCATATATATAAATCCTGAATGTGAAAGGGAGTAAAAAGAGAGGGCTTTTCCATCCGGGACATATTATTACCTCACAATTTCAATTATACCTTTTTTCATCGTCTTTTAATCTTTAAACCAAAAACACAAACTTCATCTCTACTTGGGTCTTTTCTATTCACGGATCACAACGTCGGCCACCATCGCCGCTCGTCCATCATCACACCTCCACTATCCGGGCCTTAACATTATTAGTGACCATGAATATGTTGATAAGTTTATGCAATTTAATACAAGTATAAAGTTTGTAAGGTTTGCAATTTTTCAAGCGTTTTAATTTCTTATGAGATGGGTTTTTGATGTTGTAGTTTTGTATCATCTCAGATCTACATTAGGAAAATAATTTACAAAAATAATTAGTTATCCTGAAGGTATTGATTCCAAAAGTAAAGATAAAGTAGTCGTTACATATTAATCATGTAAAGAAAACCATCTCTTCATTGAGTTCTTGTTCTAGACTAGCTTCACATTTTCAAACAGAAGAGACATTAACAGAACGCTGTATCAAAACAGACGGTGGTATCAAAAACAGTAAATTAAAAGAAATATCCTCTATGGGAAGAATACTGACATAGATGAATTGAAAACTCATATTGTTAAGAGTGTTTTAGTGAAGTGATGTTAGAAAGAAAAGTAAAAAAAAAAAACTAAAAGTTAGTTACAAGCTAGCTTTAGATATTATCTTTACTAATATTAATGTTTCCCTATGGATTATATAAAGTTACATGCATGATGTATATGTAGTTACGATTCCAGTTATACTCACCTATCGTGCGCGACATTCCGATGCATTCGTTATCAATATATAGTTGATATTCCGTAACCAGCCCACAAATAAAGTTGAATTGGTTTTGGAAGATTGAAAATTTGGTTGTATGAGGGGGGGTTGGGGTCCAATGGTTTTTTATTCTTGACGGTAGTGAGAATTAGATGGTTTTTCACTTCTTTGAAAGTCAAGTATAAAATCTAGTAATGTTAGTATATTACTCTTTTATATCATTAGCGATGGCAAACGATCGGTTTTGAGTTGTGCCAGAACGATTGGTCTGTTTCAATCAGGGGCTCTGGACCGTTTAAGATTAAACCAGACCAAAGACGACGTCTTAAACAAATGGTCGTTTAGGGAGTAGCTCGCACAGTTTATTTTTGCTACTTAACTAACGAGGTCGTATATTATTCTTGGCTGACTGTTTAAGGAGTGAACACCAACCAAAATTAATAAATTTTAACATAGCAAAACAAATCACTTAATTTAACCAGGCATGATCATACTCTTAACCAAGACTTCCAATCAATATGACATTATGTCCTTCCCTATATCACCAATTTTCCTTTACTTAATCATTTCCTCCACTCTCTCAAAGAATCAATAAGGCTTTGTGTCAAAATCACATGAGATTTCTAACCAAAATAACCTACCTGCCTTTCTTCTCAAACCTTTATAAAATCAACAATACACCAAAACATAAATCACACTTGCTTCATTCTCTAAAATTCGACCATACATAAGAAGTTAAACAAACATGAGTGATTCATCCATTAGAAATTAAAATGGGAAGAAGATTATGAAAGAGGAAGAACCGAATGATGAATGGGTCAACCCAACTAGTGATGACAATGTAATCCTAAGAAACTATGTAGGAAAGTGCCTATCGGATAGACCGATATGGTACAAAATGGGCTATACCCTCCCTCGCAAGCTCGATGATAATGAGCATCCTCATATCTCGTCTTGCCAATGTAGCAAGAAAGGAATTCAGGTCCAAAATGACCTTAAAGACTTTCATGAGGAAATGAGGGAGATTCATTACTCCCTTAACAACAACTTCAAGTTGTTGTGCTCGATGGTTGAACCATTGGCAAAGGCCGCAGCCCAACGCCGTAAAAAGTGAACGGGTTGGAAGGCACCTTTAAATAAGGGGATGACAAGAGTGGATACCTCCGAATATGTTTAGTTTGTTGCAAAAAAATATGTAATACTCCCTTCGTCCTATTTTTATTGTCCACGTTTCTTTTTTGGGATGTCCTAATTTAATTGTCCACTACTAAAAATAGATAGGAAATTTTGATCAAGTTTACTAGATTACCCTAGTTTGAAATTATTATTATTACAAACTTTAAAGAAAACTTTAATTAATTAGCTAAGGGTAAAACTGTCTTTCTGTCAAAAAGTAAGAAAAAGAAAGCAGAAATAAATGTATTTTTCTTAAACCGTGTGTTTTTTATCAGGGGACAATAATTTTGAGACGGATGGAGTATATGTTGTACGTTGCATGTATTATATGAAATATAATGCTTGAATGTTTCTTGGCTTATATTGCTTTGCTTCAAATACGATGAAATAATTGTCCAAGCATGCTCAACAAAAAGTAATTGAAGTCATAAATAACCATACATATAAAATGCTAAAATATGTATATGATGATATGCAACAATGTACACAGTCACAATGCTTTATCTTTGTACCCACCCATGTTGCCAAGATTCCAAATGGTAAGCTAACCCACATTGGACTTGCGCATGTGCATTTAGTTTGTTGCTTGTATTGTTTTGTGTTTGCTTATTGCTAGTTGTAGCCAAGAACACCCTCGGAGGTCATGCCCTTGACCCATGGATCCCCGCCTTAGAATAAGGGGGAGCAACGATCTAGGGGAGCATGTATAACGGTATATATTCTTCTCTTCTACAAAGATATCAACTTTCCATTAAAAGACAAAGATCCCGCCTTTTGAATTTGACAAAAGGGGGAGAAGGAAATCAAAGCTTTGAAGCTTATTATTAAAGCAAGCAATCAAGGGAGAAGGAGAGCAAAGCAAGCTTTGAGGCGGAAGCAAAAGATCCATAGCATACATAGAGCTATGTAAGACTCATAAGGTGAAGACAATGTTCAAGCTTTATCAAATTACAAGATCAAGACGCGAACTTCATCAACGGCGATCTTTATCTTCGCTACGTTTGTAATTTCATTTGCTTTCTGAAATATTATTTGTCATCATCAAAAAGGGGGAGATTGTTGGTGCAACATTGAATAGGATCTCCTTTATGATTTAATGATGACAAATAAACATTCGCAAAACATAAAATAACAAACGATAGTTTAAATTCGCAAAACCGGATTTCACAAACGGTAGCTTAAATTTGCAAAACATCAAATTACAACTAAACATTCACAAAATAACATCAGCGCGTAGCCAGCGCGCCACACGCAAAATTCGTTTTGCGAATGTTACACTTGTCAGGTTTTCTCTTATCAGGCACATGTGGAAACTTCAATAAAGGTATGTACATGATATTTGAGCATTTGAGAACACTCCAAGTGAGGTTTAGACTTAGAGAGGAGCAAAAACGAATCCTCCAATTTTTCCATAAAATGTCAACTTAAATCGTTTATCAAACGCCTCTAGCCAAGGTCGAACATCTTTCTAAACCTAGTATGATCATACGTTCAACATACCAACAAACAAAAGTTATCATTTTACCTTAATCCGAATTTACGATGATCCTAATCAAGTAACGGGTTTTACTCCCTTATTGGTCAAACTAAGTCAAAGGTCACTTTGTGTAAACGCATCCTTTCCCACTATGGAATATGCTTTACTTAAGATGCAAAGCACTTAGCTTGTTTGCATTAGGATGATTAGTGATCAAATCCAATGTTGATTATCTAGGATTAAACTCTAAATAACTAATTGAGTTTGTGGTATTTGGAAGTTAATTATACTTTGACTTTTCTTACTTCCTTACATATAAATGTTTTACAAACTCATTCCTCACATGTACAAGTCCTCACTTCCTTCATACACTCCCACAATCTATTCTATCTAATCACTTGTTAACCCTTCTTATCCAACAAGTGATTTCACTCTTCAACATACACTCCAAACACCTTCATCCTAAATAATCCCATAATCACATATGCCTACTCTTTTCCTTCTTAATGGCAATGTGATTATTAACCATAATCAATCCTTTCATTTCTCCTAAACACCATCAACTTCATACTTATCTTCCTAAACACTCTTCAAGCCTAAACACCCTTCTTTACATAAACCTTCTCCAAATAAACCTTAACAATGCCAACTTACATTCCTTACACAATGTAATTCTTTTGTTCTTTAAGTACCTTTGTGTCTTCTACATTTCTAACTAATAACTTTTATATCTTTTCAAAACATTCTACACCACATACCCACTATTCACCTTCTTTTCTATACAATTTAAATTACACACACACACACACACACACACACACACACACTTCCTCGTCTCAACCTTTGATCAAGGCATGTTAACAATCCAACTTCCTATACTCTTCACTTCTCCACCTTTGGATTGTTTCTTAAACAAACACAACTAACATACTTTCATCTCTACCCTTGATCAAGCCATCTCATCAATCCAAACTCCCTCATTCTATTCTCAACCCTTGGATTAATGCATCATCTTAAACAAACACACTTACCCTCACAGACACTCTCTTCTCACTCACATAATAAACACAACCTCTTTATTACCCTTGATCTTGCCATATTACCTATCCTACACACCTCTTTTCTTCACATCCTCACCATTCATTTTGAATGAGCTTGAGAGGCTCCTTTCCATCACATCATGTCACATCATGATAACTCACACACAACCCATCCATCCTTATCCAACATGTGTGTTAATAGATTTGAAATTCAAATTTCAAATTCTTTCCTCTTTCTCACCAAGTAAAGAATATTCTAAAAATATTCCCTTAGTTTCTAACTAGCCCTTTCTATCTTTAGTTGGATCCCAACTAGGATAGTTACACATTTAAGGAATGTCCAAAATGCCCATTTTGATAATTCTTTTCTATCTCTACATTATTGAATAAGCAAAACGCTTTTAATACTTCACAAACGTTTTATTAAATGGCTATTTAAATTGGTTGACCTTGACCATAAGAAATATTGAAAGGTCATAGCGTGAAGTACGATTGGGGGTTTAACAAGAACGGGTATTTAAAATGTCAAAGTCTCAAAGAAAAAGAACTTTGGAATTCTGGCGCGCTAGCCACGCGTTGACGCGTGGGCAGCCGCCAGACTCGAATTATTTTTTAACAATTTAAGTCTTTGGCCTATAAATATCCCCTCTTGGTCTTTGTATTCCTCACCTATTGCAAACATTCTTTCCTCTCTTTTCTCTTCTCTAATCCTCTAAGCCTAAACATCAAAGTGTTCTTAATCTTATTTTCTATCATCTATTGAAGAACACACATTTCCGCAAGAGAGCCACATAAGTACCTAATCCATACTTGTGTGTTTTGTCGAGGGTCTTCTTTCTCATACCCTTTCTATTAGAATCGAGTCTCTATGCTAGGTTAGGACTTGGTTCAGTGATGTGTCGTTGTGTGTAGGTGTATTTTATGTATCAAGTTTTACATTTATATTTTGCCGATTTTAGCTAAAAACAACACTTTAAGGGCATGCTATCCGATCGAAGTAGTTCGTGGGTAAGTAGGGTGTCGATCACTAAGAGTGGAAGTTAACTCTTAATTCTATCAGTATTTTATTTATCTAGGGATAGTACTAATCTAACCTAATTATTCTAATTAAATCTAATTAAATCTAATTAAACCTAAACAAACGTAAAAAGGGGGGGTTCAGCCTGAGAGACTGGCACGAGTTTAGTTCTAACTATCCTAAGTTAATGGAAAATAACGCACACAAGTGATTGACAAAAGATAGGGAAGTGGTCAAATATGAGGAAAACGTATTAGCCAGTTTAATCTAATAATATGCCTTGATTGGCTAATCGTGCAATGATTGTATTAACTCGTTGGTGGTATATCATTCCAAAGTTAGGTGGATCTTCTCCCTATACTCGAGGTTTGTCGCTAGTTAATCCTGTCACAATTAACCTAAACCTGCATAAAGCTCACACCATTGATTATAATCTATCTAGGAAACTATATTGGTAGTTATATTGAATCCTAGCTCACGGAGGCTTTACCACTTACGCTTATAACAATAAATTCATCGTATAGTAGTCCACGCCCACTTAACTACCTATGGAAACAAGACGTTAGGTGTAATCCTAAGTCACCAGCTTAGTCTACCTATTAACTTAACCATACATCAAAACGTGGCTTTCTATTGGTGATCCTATTAGTCTAGCTATATGAATAAGCGTTATATGTTTCTATCCCGAACTCTTAGCCTACGCCCAAACAACACCAAAGTTGCATGCATTAAATAGTAGGACTAGGACTAATTGAATGAATAGGTTATAACCAGTGTTCTAAAAGGCGCGCCTTGGCGCCGCCAAGGCGTGAGGCGTAGCCTCGCCGTTACGATATGGACCTTGGCGTTGGCGTTAGGCGTAGCGTGAGTCAAGGCGTCAAAAGGCGCGCAAAGGCACGCTAAATTGCAAGGCGTGGCGCCATTTTTAGAAGCTTTTAGAAAAAAATTGGGCTATTTTGTATTTGGGCTATTTCTTTTTGGGCTTAGTAATTTTTAACTCAATTTTAAGTAGTAGTGAGTATATGACCACGAAGACTACAAGTTCATATTGCTTTTATGCATAGCACCTTTTGTAAACTCGATATGTATATGAAATATGATATTATTATATAAATTTATAAATATTATTTTGCCGCTATAGTCACGCCTTAAAATACGTCATGGCTTCGCAAAGGCTCCTAAGGCTTGAGGCGTGGCCATGCCGCCACGCCACGCCTAACGTATTTATAACCTTGGGTAAATCAACATAATTATGCATATAAATGGGTCTGAAGTTATAAACCATAATCAAATGCAACGAAAAAGGAACAACGATATTAAAGACAAATTCAAAACATTATATTATCATCAAAACATGGTCTAATACCTAAAGGTATAGCGATAGTCATTGTAACATACACGAAATCATAGATGAATGATTAAACATAATGCTAACCGAACGCGTATAGTGGAGTGTAGAGATTACAAGAGTTTCCCCATTGATTGGACCACTTTGCAGGGCCTTCTTGGCTTCTTAGATCTTCTAAAAATCGGACTTGGTGGTTAAAAGCATACCCTAAATCATATTTAGGGTTTGGTATTTATAGACTCTGAAAATTGATCGCGTATCGGGGTAACTTGGCGTGGGCTCCACGAATAAAATATTCTAGAATTTTTTTGAGCTGGTTTCAATACGCCATATCTGATTTTTGGATACGGTGTATAGGTTCTTCGGATACTGAGTATCGACCAATACGGAGTATTGGGTCTTTGGATACGGAGTATTGACCAATACGGAGTATTGAGGTTTTAGATACGGAGTATTGGCTGAAAACGTGTTTATCTTGATAGTTGACTAAAGTATCCTATTCAGCGTATATGCTGATGTGGATATGGCGTATTCTTTAAAGTCAGGCAATGGTCTTGAGTTCTTCAAAGTCTTTAGATACGGTGTATTCTTCTAGAATATGATACGCGTTTTGATGGTCAGTATCTAGTCGACTTCTAATATTCGTTTATGCTTCAAAGGACGTCCTTTTCTTCATCTTTTACCCAATGCTCGATAATTGTTGCAAATAACAAATATAAAAAATTAAGTACCAATTCATGTAATAATTAATACAAAGTGGTTAAGAAACATGGGATAAGTGATGCTATAATAATGGCGTTATTTGATGTCATCAAATGTCCCCCCACTTGAATCTTACTTGTCCTCAAGTAGACTTTAGAAGACTTATGAAAATGTATCCTAACTGGTGTAGGATTTTTCCTTTAAAGCAATTCATTCGTTTAATTACTAGTACATAACCAAACATCTCACGGAAATAAGAATATGAAAATACTATATACTCTTTTTTTTCTTTTTTTTTTAATAATCTATGTGGTAACATGTTAGTAATTCGCTCAATTGGTCGGTCGTGACGATTATTCAATCATAAGTTTGGCAAGGATACACATCTCCACCACCAAAGCTAAGGAGTAACAAGTCTAAAAATCCAAATTGGGTTTAATGAAGGCTTAGGGTTTGATCATTCTTTTTAGTCTCTATCTGATACCATTATTTCAGAAAAAGTGACAAAGACCATACGTACACATCCGTAATGACGGAATAGACACATATGAATGCACTCAAATCTTATCTCGAATAAGCTAAAAGATAGGACTGGTAATCTTCACCAAAAGTGCCACACCAACAAGGGCGACAAACCACATATACACACCCATAACGATGGGATAGAGATATGATGTGTGCTTTTTACAAGTTTTAATTTTATAATACTAGAAGTACCGATTTTTAATAAAAACACAACACAGACAAGTATACCCTTTCGTATGTAATATAGCCTAGGTAAGTCCAGGTCGTTCCACGGGAATTGAAGTTTTCACAGTTTGTAATTAAGGTGTTAAGTCTAAAATGATTATCACATATCAAATTAACCAAATCGTGCATAAATTGAATATTACAAAGAAAGCAATAAAAGGATGATTCAAGCAAATGATTAAAGTATGTTTGTTTAGGCAATGATCACTATAACAATGAAGTGTTTAGGATAGTGTTTACATGTTTAGAGAATAAAGATTATACAAGTTACAAATCATTTTGGGCCTTTAATATATCGAGTGATTATATGTTTAATAACAACAAATCATTTGGGCTTTTATAAAGTTATTATATCCAATATATTAAGTGGAATGATTAAACAACATATATAAAAGAACCCCTTTCGGCCTATATTCTTGTATAAAATATGTTTTACCAATTCAATAAACCACAATCCAAACGCTCCTATCATAGATCAACATATTGCCCAAACAAACACAAGATGACTACTCCAAGTATCAAAGAAGTAACAAATAAAAATAACATTCATCCATGAATTCTGTAAAGTCATATTCGAAAGATGCTACAAGATTTATACCAACTTCAAGAGCAAATGTTAATGATTTCACAAGTTTTCCAAACGAAAACTTTATTATATTCAAAGTAAACCTGGAAACTATGAACAATTTATAACACGATGCTTTATTAGTTCGATTTACACTTACTACTACTTCCTCAGATGGATTACAACATGGCAATCATTGATGAAACATCAAGCCCTAGGTTCATCCAAATTCTTCAAGAACTCCTCATAACTTTGATCCTAATTGTTGTGATGATTATGTTACCAAGGGTGGTTTGGATCAAAGGTTTGTCAGGCCTTTATCACCAAAAATCCCTATTTTCAGTGGTGGAATCGAATAGGATTTGATTTGTATGAGAGTGTGTGAATGGAGGATAGCCAATGAGGCTATGTACAGGCTTTTCAGGGCCAAAACCACGCACAAACATTATATGCGCCGCCACTTGGGTGTTAATGCTATTTTCACTTTAATGCCTTTAATTCGTTTTTCATCGCCTAAAAAATTGCACCGCACTGTGGGTAAACCACCGCTGTACTGTATGTGTTGTTCAGCACTTGGCTTTTTTAGGGTTGTAGATAATTGAATTACTCTTCGCGTTGCCGCCAAAATTGCGTCAAACGGAGTTAGTATGATCGGTTATGACAAATAGTGAAAGTGTCTGGAAGCTCTAGTTTGAGTTTTACTTATTACGTTTAAGCTTCAAATCTTTGTGTATTTCTTTCGTTTTGTCCACGACAACTTATCCTAGAACCTACAATGACACTATTTCTTTTCTAACCAAAAGTTTTATTTAACCCATATATATACAAAAAAAAACACTGATAAACGCATATAGAAATATGTTAATTGAGCATTATTAAATCCTCCACACTTAAAACTTTGCTAGCCCTAACAGCAATTCTAAGCACATAATTTTAGAAACAACAATTTCTACATGACAAGACAATAAAAAAAAAATTATATATAATCATTTGTAAGTTATACTTTGATATGAAGTATGACATTTCTTATATATTAATATTAGCTATAATTAATTTTCTTGTATTGTCTTTACTGACGTGTAGACCTAAAATAAAGATAACCATGTAGAACGACAAATACACAGATAAAGATACTATACAATAAGTAGTCCAGAGTCCACCCCGACAGACTAAATCATCAGCAACCCCGTACCAGCACTATCTCCTATCTACCGAATACTTCTATATTTAATTTTACGCTGGCCGTCAGTGACTAATTTTCATAAAAATAGTCTTTGGTTCCTTTTTTTAATAAATAAGCGTAAAAGGCACAAGCACCCCCTACACTTAAGGGTTTGCTTTTCCTCGAGCAAAATAGGGAAAAATAATAAGCTTTACAAACAAAATTAGAATTATGAAAAATATTTTTTTATTTTTAATATGTGAACACAGAGATGTTTGACAATACCCAATGATCTTAAAGATGTAATAACATGACTAAGCGCCTCACAACTAAGGAAATGTATAATTCACTCAAACACTCGTATGTGATGTAATAGAGGGTAAAAGGGAAATCACAGTCAATTGCTCAGACATGATTCAATAAGTTATCATAGACTTGTACAAGAAACAAAACTGTACCGACAAGGCGTAAGCACCCGGTATATTTATCAAAAGAGGACTATTATTCAGGCTGTAATGTACAGGCTTCGGGGTTATAAGGGTGTGGATAAGGCATGAGAAATATATACTTGAAATGGTTTTATAATACATACATGTCGACAAGTCCAAGAAACCCATTTTTCTAGTTACGAGAATCCACAAACCAGTGAGGTAATCGAACCTTACATCAATATATCTGGCACATATAATAATGTATCAATACGTCGCAAGTGCCAACAACAATCCAATTCTTCTTCATCTTTTTTTAATTCACCCTTCTCATTCGAACAACTAACAATTCCCCCACATTTAATATAAGTGTACACCACAAAAAATATGAAACACGAAGCGTGCACTCTCCATCTTCGTTAAAATGGCACAACACTTATAGCAAAGCGCGAGCAAACTATAAGCAAAAATCAACCAATCATACCAAGCAACTAGCAGCCAACCATTGGGACTTTTGATAAGGGGTAAGGCTAGCTTAAAGGTTATATATTTTTGTATTTTTATTTTCGTGGACGAGAAAAATGAATATAATGGCTCTGCGGGTAAACTAGGGGTATCTAGCACTAAAGATGAGTGCTACAAGAGGGTTTTATTTGGGTGATTAGCTAAAAGAATATGTTAAACAGATAGGCTAATTTGGGTTAAATCCTAAGTTGTCTCTTTATCACATAAAAATACCTATATCACGCGAACGCGATCTCACTGCGGTCTCGTAATGATTTCAAGAACAAGTTCTAGAATCAATAAATCACCGGCACACTCATACAATTTTTAAACCGATACCAATGCTCCTGAAAAGGCGACAAACTACAAATACATAACCGTAATGACGGATGAGACACTTGCAGTTGCATTCAAACCTTTACTCGAGAAAGCTAAAGGTAAAAATTATCTTAGGTATCAAAGATGGATACCTGAATTCCTTAAGATCTAACCCTTACATTTTTTGGGTGATTGGTATAAATGCGCAAGTAATGTCATCGGTCCTGAGTCGGATCTGCTTTATCAATCGGGACACATCTCTGATTTCAAAAACTTATTTATTTTTTTATTACTTTTTTACAATGTTTGATTCTAATATATTAACCTAATTGGCAAAAGATTTAAAAATAAATTAGATTTTTTGATTACCGAGGCCGAACAAAAGTTAGAAATTAGTCTAATTTTTCAATTCATTTTCCTTCCACACTTAAGTTGAGCATTATGCATAATCAGAAAACAACTTAAAAGTAGGACAAGCGGGGAAAAATAAATATAAGAAAAAAGAGACTTTTCGGGGCTCTTAAGTGCTTGGTTGAATTCTGAAAGATAAAACGCGAAACCAGAACGTTATCATGTGTATTCTACCACATGTAATATTATAATCCACATATATCACATCCCTAAGTGATAAGCATCACCACCATCCAAGATCCACTTATTTATTTGATCTGCAAAATAGACACAACTACAAAAACCGTAAAATACAAAAGCGCAACACGATTGCATTTAGCGTATGCAACAAGCCTTTAAACCCCCCAGTTTCCCGAGTAGACGAGTTATAGTCTCGTGAGGGTTTGCAACGAACACACCCACAAAGTTCATTTAAATTTCTTTTTGGAAACAGTAACAAAGCACAACGCGCATCATACTTCGAAGACTGCTAAGTTTTTCCGTATTATATATTTATATATAGTTTGTATAGGTTTATTATTATTTACTATTACTACTCTATTGTTATTGTTATACTTAACTTGATTTAAGATTCCTTGACGACACGGTTCGAGTGGGAATGATCCGTTTTAAAAGCTTGAGGGTAAGGTATTTTTGGTATGTACTCACGAAATGGATATTCATTTGTTTTTACCACTTGATAGCCCTTTTTTATGCCTTAATAGGTTTATCTTTCTCGGTTTTATTGTTAACGATGATAGGCG
>BQNB010014983.1:29526-55688 GCA_026074375.1 Tanacetum coccineum
AGAACTCCTCATCCTTAATAACACCAATTAAATCTAAATTACTTATCTTTAGACCTATCCAATGAGAAAATACCCAAGAACAAAATTAAGATCACCGGTGTTATAACAGCTAAAACTAACTGATGTACGGTCATCATAAGGACTTCTACACGAAGTTTTACAACTCCCTATGCAGAGCACCTAATCGTTGTAGTAGTCGTATAGGCAAGGCTCGGGGGTTGTTATCATTCACTCGGGGAATAAGATGGGAAGGCTTGACCAAGTCTAATAGAAATCCAAGGGTTGAGAGAAGATTCTTTTTGTGTTTTTATATTTTAAGAAAGCAAGTAAATATCATGGTTTTGAGAGGTTGGTTTGTTTTAGCTAATTAAACTAAATATAATCTAAACTACTGGTGATAACTTTATGATAAAAAGATGTATTTACCTAATCATGCACTACTCCTCATATTGCTTCTCCTAGATATGTTGCTTTGTCACACTTGTGATGATCTGTGTAAGTATTTCCTAAGTCATGAACGAATTACACAAACCCGCCGTCTATTTAATATTCCGTTAAGGCAACACACAAGTAAGGTAGTATGAAGACTATTACAAGGCCCCTAAGAGTATATTAAATGCATGTGAAATATCTTAAAAGGGATCAACCATATTAGGGGTAAGGTAGTATGAAGATTGTTACCGATGGTATCCTTTCTACACACTCGCGTTTCCCTAGACGTCTATGCCAATTTAATATCTTATGGCTAGTTTTCTAAAGCCTAACGCGCACATCCATCACAAGAAGCAACATTAAACGGATCTACAACCTAAGTTTCATGCAATCATAAGTAAATACAAAGGATGGTTTAGCCTAACATGTTATAAATAAAGCAAGAACATAAATCAATCAAACAACGCATAGACATATTGAATGATTAATGATAAATAATCTTACTTGATTAAAACATGGTTTGAAGGTAGTTAAAATAGGGTTTTGAGGCCTTAAAAATGACCTAAAAAGCTGCTAGAATGACTAGGGTTCATCTCCCAAAAGTTATACAAAGTTACACACTTAAAACCCTAAAATCGGTTTTGTATATATAGTGAAAACAACGCGACGGCGTCGCTTTAAAGTCTTGATGCCATCGCCACGTAGATGATCCTAGATCCTCTTTAAGTCGGCCACGCCCTGACGCCGTCGTTGGATCTCTGACGTCGTCACGATGAAGATCCTGATGTCGTCGTTTTATGATGGCGACGCCATCTCCACGCGCTGTATGCACAATTCTTCATGATTCTTGGTGTAGAGTCGTAATCTTGTCCGTTTCTTCTCCAAATGAGCCCAAGTCACGTGTATTTCCTCCAAATGCCATCCAAGTGCTAAAAACCTAAAAACAAATGATTACGCACTTAATCGAGGCATATTTGCATAATTTAGGGGGTTAAATGGCCCCCAAAAATGTATAAAATGACACCTCCTCATATTTTCGTCACCTTCAGCATCCCACTTAAGTTAAGTTTTTTGTCGAAGCATACTTGCATATTCCTTATCTTTAATCTCACATTGCTTTCTAGCTTCCAACCATGAGCTTCTTTCGTTTTCGTTTAACGATCTCCTTTCCGCTTCTAATTCCCACCTCATGGCCTCATTTTCAATTCATTTATTTTCTCAAGATGACCCCCAAACCTTTCTTTATGTCATATTCTAAGAGACGTCTTAACATTCTTCATTTTATCTCAAAATCTGCAATCCGGTCAAAAACTTCTTACGTCTTTCTTCCAAGCCTCTTTAACTACTTGATCAAAATCTGTTTCATCCAACCAAACATTAAATACACGAAATGGTTTTGGGCCAAAGTCCAACTCCACGTGTTTTAGAACAATTAGACAGTGGTTAGACAATTTTCGATCCAATGCCACAACTGATAGATTGCCCTATAAGTTGTTAAAATGATCGGTTAATAAAAATTTGTCAAACTTACTGAATTTCAACCCGTCATCACTTATCCTCGTAAATTTCCTTCCGCCCATTGGTATCTCGATCAACCTCATACTATTTATAAAATCATTAAACTTACTTGCTTCCTTCAAATTTATTTAAGAGTTGAGTCTATCGTCACCACATCTTACCATATATGGATCCCTAAAAATACACTAAGCTCCTTGCCATCTATTCATCAGCCTTGAAATTATAACCCACAAGGATGCTTTTCGGCGGGACACATGAGGCCCATAAATGCAAATAAGAAACACGCCTTCATCTTTCCCTTTCCAAGAACCCCTCATTGCAATGAATCTATCGTCCCCCATCGCCTATTTTGCATTTAAAACCCTCTATTCCTATAAATTAATACCCCCCCCCCCCTAAATCCCGTCGATGGTAATATGAGCGTCAACCCATAAACCGATATACTGCCCCCATAATTCTTCGACCTACTTATCGTTAACTACGTCGTATTTTGTTTCTTGCAACCCAATCACGTCTGACCTTTCAGTCCTAATAATATTTTTGATCCACCCTTTCTTCCCACTTTCCCCCATACCCTTGGTGTTCAATGATATTATCTTCATACTAAAACAGTAACAAACGAAAGAAATAAACATAGGGACATACCATAGTGTCTTATTTGGCCTGAAACCCAACGTGCCCGACATCACCTTCCGTAACTTCACACGTTCCTTCATGTTTCCTCTAGGTTTCGACTTGAATCCACGATACCCCAATCATATCGCCAACTTCCTTAATTTGTTCAATAGTGATGTCACACTTCTCGTTGTCTTCAACTCTCATATGGTTGTCTCCAAACTTGAATACCTCATTGTTATCCTTATCGACCTCGTGGAATTCTTTGTAGGCGTCCGAATACCTTTGTGGCATCTCCCAAGAGAGTCGCTGCGAGCGAGAGTGACGAAGAGCCCGAGGATCGCCGAGATGCCTTTGCTTTCTCACGCTCCTGCATGCCACGATTTTCGTGTTAGAATTAGAATTTCTCGCATAACTTTACCTTGTTAAATGATTAGTTCGAATGTAATCCTCGGCCGATCCCGTTCACAATTGTGAAAACCTTCATTTTATCTTCAACATGGCTTCGCTATTCTTCTATCAAACTATTTGGCGACATTTCCCCCTTATAAAATAAGCTTAAAAATCCACTCCAAAACATAACACCAATATTATCATTTTCAAAAGCTTACACGTATAAAACATAAATCAGACTTATATGAATAAACCACAAAAAAACCATACCCTTTAATCTGTTAACCACCATCAACAATACAGTTGCCAGTATAGTTTTACTAACACCACCGCAAATCTTGAAAACATAAATCTAGAAGACACACTTCTACCTAAATATTCAAAATCACGTAACCACCAAACAACTAACACTCTTAATCAGTGTCAGCACATTTGAGGAAAGAAAGGAATACATAAACATATATATGAATAAACCCTATGTTAGGCAGTAAAAAAGAGCATTGAATACACTTCCAAATGTCGGTGTTTAGTTTGTAACCCAATGGGGGCAGTAAATAACAAACGGTGACCCAATTACAACCCAAAAAGAAAAATGTCGCAACAAACACAAACATCATCATTTGCCATTAATGAGGCCCAAAATGGTGTCGTCCGCACACCTAATATAAAATAAGAAAAATTATAGGAGGCTCAAATCTGCAAGAAATTAATAGGAAAAAGAAGCAATAATCGTCATGGTTGCATTACTATAAATACCCCGTCAAGATACGGTTACTGTCAACCTTTGACCAATTTCAACAAAAATCTCAGGGACATATATACCATCATCGCCTATCCAGTTTAGAATGTCTGAACAACGAATCATCTATTATACATTAGGCGAGATTCTTACGCGTTTTCAATGGCTTAGATTGGCACACAATGCAAATCGCCCAACAAATCTACTCATAGAACAAGGTAACAATTTTTAATGGCCCAAAAAAACTACCCAATTAACCAAACAACACAGTCACTCCAAAAAACGACCACATTAACTGCCAAAATGACATCCCTGTGTAGAAATGTATCAGCACAGAGCCGAAATAAACGCCATGGCTACACTAATATAAATGCCCTACGCTTATTCTCAAACTCTGACCAAAGTCACAAAGATACAACACATATTTATAAATGTCGCCAAACGGGGTTCAAATAGCATAAAACGACATCGTCCACATGCAGACTATAATTTTACTTTACAACAACCTTTATAAACCATAATCTATTACCTAAATCGATTAAAAAGGATTTAGGTAAAAAGTCGTTAAAAAGGCTCAACTGCTACAAACTTGGTAAGTCTACCTCGCCATATTACATCACACTATTTAACACAGATTACACCATTACCCCAACATTCATCATACCATTTGACAATAACAAAAGGTATGCTGTATAAAAAGCATGCTCTACAAATGGCTTCATTCCAAAGCATGTATGCAATCCTAGCAATACATTATCTATCCTTAAACCCTGAAAATCTCAAAATTAAAAATTACACGCTTAAAACTAATAAAGATACAAAAAGGAAAGACAACAACAATAAAAAGCCTTAATCTATAAACCACAATCAATGATTCCAAATCAGGGCCTTAAACTGCAGGAAATTAAACAAAACAAATTAAAAACATAAAAAACAATTCCAAACACCTCACGCAATACACCATTTCTAAAATCTTACACGACTAAAACATACTCCAACCTTACACGCCTAAAACATAATAAAGTACAACTTCAAGTTGCCAAAAGTTAAACGAAACAGATTAAAAACACGAAAAGCACTTCCAATCACCACACGAAATGCATTTTCAAGATCTTACACGACTAAATTATAATCAAACCTTACACACCCAAAACATAATCAAAGTACAAAAAATGAAAGAAAATAACACAAAACATTCCTTAATTTATACACCATAATCGACGATCCCAAATCACAGCTTCAAACTACAGAAACTTAAACAAAACAGATTAAAAACTAGAAAAACACTTCCAAACACCACACCCAATACATCATTTCCAATATCTTAAACGTCTAAAACATAATCAAACCTTACATGCCTAAAACAGAATCAAACTACAAAACTGAACGACAACAACAACAACTACAAAAAATACACCTAAATCTGTAAACCACAATCGACGATCCCAAATCACGGCTTCAAACTACAGATAAACAAAAAAGGTAAAAAACACAAAAATCACTTTGAAAACAACACATGCAATACACCATTTCCAAAAAATGAACAACAACAACAAAACATACCTTAATATCTAAACCACAATTGACGTCAAAATCACAACTTCAAGCTGCAAAAAGGTAAACCAAGTAGCTAAAAAAACACAAAAACAACTTTTAAACAACACATGCAATACACCATTTCCAAAATATTACACACCTAAAACATAATCGAACTTAAACAAATAACCAACAACAACAAAAAAACGTACCTTTAATCTGAAATCACTGATCAACCACCACCCTTAACCACTGAAGAAGTAGAGAAAGAAAATGACTAAAGATGTATGTGAAGAGTGTTAAGTACACTTGCATGTAACAGTGAAGCACTTCTACTTAGATATCTGAAACCACCGATCAACCAGCATTCCTGACCACTGAAGAGAGAGGGGGAGAGAGAGAGGGGGGAGGGAGAGAAAAAGAGAGAGAGAGAGATAGAAAAAGAGAGGGGGAGAGGGAGAGAAAGAGGGAGAGGGAGAGAGGGAGAGAGAAACAGGGGGAGAGAGACAGGGGAAGAGACAGGGGGAGAGACAGGGGAGAGAGGGAGAGAGAGAAAGAGATAAGGAGAAGGAGAGAATGAGAGAGAGGGAGAGGGAGAGAGGGAGAGGGAGAGGGGGGAAAGAGAGAGAAGGAGAGAGAGAGGGGGAAAGAGAGAGAGAGAGAGAGAGAGAGAGAGAGAGAGAGAGAGAGAGAGAGAGAGAGAGAGAGAGAGAGAGCTAAGCTCCTAGTCCTCTTAGCCGGCTTACCTTTAACCTAACTCTCTAGTTTATGGCCTAAAAACACGGGAAAACACTACTTTTTGATAATAAAAAAAAACAAAAGGCCATTTAAAAGCTCTTTTCTTGTGTTCTTGAGTACACGTTAGGATCTATTGAGTGAGAGAAAGGTAATATATTGCATTCTATTTTCTTCATTTTGATATTGATAGGGATCCCCATTCATTCCTAGATTCTCGGATTGATTGTCCCTACCTAACTACATGGGAGAGAGGGAGAGAGAGAGGGGGAAAGAGAGAGAATGGGAGAGAGAGAGGGAGAGAGAAAGAAAATGGTGAAGAAGAGGCAGAGACCAGAGAACTAAATAAGAGTGTTGAAGTGTATTGAGTACACTGTACTTTTCAGTTGCATTTTAAAACTTAAGAAGTAAGCCAGAGAGAGAGAGAGAGAGAGAGAGAGAGAGGGGAGAGAGAAAGAGAGGGAGATAGAGAGGGAGAGGAGAGAGAGAGAGATAGAGAGAGAGAGGAGAGAGAGAGAGAGAGGAAGAGAAAGGGGGGAGAAAGAGAGGGATAGAGAGAGAGGGAGAAAGGGAGAAAAAGAAAGGAGAGAGAGAGAGAGAGAGAGAGGGGGGGGAGAGGGAGAAAGGGAGAGAGGGAGAGAGAGGGAGAAGGAGAAAATGATAGAGGGAGAGAGAGAGGGGGAGAGAGAGAGAGAGAATGGGAGAGAGAAAGGGAGAAAGAGAGAGAAACTAAATAAGAGTGTGAAGTGTATTGAGTACACTTTACATATCAGTGCAATATTAAAAACTGGAAGCAAGCCAGACCCAAATTAACAGCCCACTAATACAACCCATTAACCAAAGTACACATCACATACACAAAAACGACATGACTTAATGTTAAACGTCCTCAGTTTAATGCAAAATGACGTCGTTCGCACCCTTAATGTATAATAGGTTAATATATTCCTAATTTTAGGAATAATTTATATTTCTTTTTATATTATTAAAAGAAATGTATCTAAATTAGGATTTGATTTTGAAATTTAAAATAACTTTTTATGATTTATAATACAAAAAAATTTATAAAGGTATACGAATAACGACTTATGTTAAACAGTTGTTACTTATAGATTATATTTATTAAAATATACTATCTTTTATAACTATCTTAAAAATGACTTTATGTATACTATTGTCAAAAGTTTTAAATGTAATAATAAAATTGGTGATGTTTATCATAAATGTAAACGTGTAAACGATACATATTATACCTTTATTATAAACAGCAAGATTAACATTGGAATTTGCAAAAGCAATAAGTATGCTTACATATAAAAATCTTCTTATAAAATTATAAAATATTTATAAATAAACACACTTTTGGAAAACTACAAGAGCAATTATAAACGACAACAAATAATCGGTTAATCATTCAAAATTAAAAAGAACAAATGTGTAACTACGTTTTTTTGCACAATTTGCGTTGAATTTCCAAGTATAGCCGGTGACAATCACAACCATCGATCAAACAAGTATGTTTTAGTCCACCGTGGTTTGAATCCACCGTCACACAGACTCAAACCATGGTTTTCGCTCTTTAGGCTGACTAATCCACGAGATTTGAATCCACCGTCACACATAATCAAACCAGGTAAAGCCCTCCCCTTTCAGGAGGTTGACGTGGCCACTTCAGAGTTGTTTGCACCTAGCAGGAATCAAACTTAGGATCTCACACCTTTTAGTGTGACACTTGCAAGTCTTTTTACTACTAGGTCACCTATGGTTTTGATAGATGAGTTTCAATTGAATATATGTTGATATTGTCATGTTAGTGTTGAGAAATGTGTTATTTGCTTGGATTGAGATTCTCTAATGTTTGTGTCTCAAGTTGTGTCATGTTCAACCAATAACATAAAAGTAAATAAAATTATGAGTTTAATTTTAAGTAAAATATAGGACCCACTAATTTAAACCCACTCACAACATTTTAACATGAGAAGAACATTAGAGAGTAAAAGATTAAAGAATCTCAATCCTATTTACTTCTATTAAAGAGTATCTGATGAATATAATAATTTTGTATCAAACAAGTGATTATTTTTAAAAATAACAAAGTATCATCTTTTATTTTATAATGTTTTGGACAAAAAATGTTCTAAGTTAATTATGGTTGATGAGTTTGTGATGAATATAATAAACTGGGGTTAGCCCGTTATATATTTTAAAATTGTTCGTCCGAATGTTTGTTTTGAATATTTGGCAAATAATATTTTGAATGTCATAACTCATTGGCCATCAAGAGAGAATGGTGAATATTTGCATTCACTATGGTGGGAGAATTGTGACTGATCATACCTACGTTTTTATTAGGGTGGTGCTAAAGAAACATTGCCGTCAAAAGAAGCAAGTCGTATACCACGATATATACTGGTTTGGGATGGGGGTTTATACCATCCATACGTCTAGTTGCGAATCCACGACGCTTATACTATTAACTAGTATAATCTTTATGGTGAACTATAAACCGTTACAAACTTCACTCCACTCATATGCACTAAGATCGGCGCTCACTAAGAAAAGCTACTCCCCGACGGTATTTCACCCTCGAAAACTACCCACAAGAACTCGTGATTCAATTTAACACTAAGACGACACTAGATCAACACCCGATCTAGTCACATCTATGATAACTAATATGTCCTTCTTAACTTCAAAAGACTTCGCTATTAAAAGGCTAATTTGATTCCTTGATTATTATTGATAACAACTATATATATATAAGATACAAGAGAATATTCTGGAATGATTACCATGGGCTTAGGCCCAATACAAATTAATGAATAATAAATATCTTGACTAATAAATGTCTTGACTTGACTTGAATGTTTGAATGTTAACTTGACTTTCAATGTTGACTAATACGCCCCCGCAGTTGGAGTGGGAGGAGGCCGTACGCTCAAACTGGAGCAAAAATCTTCAAACAAAGCTGAGGGAAGACCTTTGGTAAAGATATCAGCATACTGAAAACGAGATAGAACATGAAGAACCCGAACATGACCAGCTTTAACCATATCACGAACAAAGTGTATATCAATCTCAATATGTTTGGTGCGTTGGTGTTGAACCGGGTTGGCTGACATATAAACTGCACTAACGTTAACATAGTAAACCAGTCAAAAGAGGAGAGTGTAACTCACGAAGGAGATTACGAATCCATGCAGTTTCTGCAACAACATTAACAACACCCCGGTATTCCGCTTCAGCACTAGAGCGAGAGATGGTGTGTTGTCGTTTAGCAGACCACGACAAAAGGTTATCACCTAGAAACACACAATAACTGGAAGTAGACCTACGGGTGGAAGGGCAACCTGCCCAATCAGCATCAGTGTACCCAACTAAAGATGTAGTAGCGGAAGCATATAACTGAAGACCAAGCTCCAGGGTGCCCTGAACATAGCGCATGATACGTTTGAGACCAGCAAAGTGCGGCTCCCTCGGATCATGCATATAAAGACAAACCTATTGAACTGCATAGGATAAATCTGGGCGAGTAAAGGTAAGATACTGGAGCCCCCCTGCAAGACTACAATATAAAGTAGGATACTGGACAGGAACTCCGTCCGGACCCAATTTGGAGTCAGTGTCAATTGGTGTCCGAGACGGGTTACAATTAACCATATGAGCTCGCTCAAGAAGCTGACGAGCATACTTCTTCTAAGACAAAAATAACCCTGTAGGATGACGAACAACAGAGATGCCAAGAAAATAATTAAGTGCCCCGAGATCGGTCATATCAAACTCTTTATGCAAAGAGTCTACAATCTGCTGAAGTAGAACTGGAGAAGAAGCTGTGAGGATAATATCGTCCACATATATAAGTAAATAAGCAACCTGAGAACCCTGTGTATATATATAAACAATGAAGAATCACACCGACTAGGAGTAAAACCAGCCCGAGTGGCATAACCTGCAAACCGCTGGAACCAAGCACGAGGTGCCTGTTTCAAACCATACAAAGATCTCCGTAAAAGACATACATGATTAGGATAACAAGAGTCAACAAAACTAGGGGGCTGATGCATATACACTGTCTTAGATAAATCACCGTTAAGAAATGCATTCTTAACATCAAGTTGGTGAATAGGCCAATGTCGAGACACAACAAGGCTAAGAACGGTGCGAATGGTAGCCGGCTTAACAACTGGACTAAATGTCTCATCAAAGTCAACACCGTGTTGCTGATTACTACCATTAGCAACAAGTCGAGCCTTATAACGACTCAAAGTACCGTCAGCATGAAATTTATGCTTTAATAACCACATAGATCGAACCAAGTTAACATCAGATGGCCTTGGAACAAGAATCCAAGTACCATTTTTAACTAACGCATTATACTCATCATACATAGCATTACACCAAATAGGGTCTTTTAGAGCAATAAACAGAGATTTATGAATAGGAAAGAGAGATGAAGTGTGAAGAGAAAGACGTTCGATGGGTTTGACAATACCCGATTGAGACCGTGTGATCATGGGATGAGTGTGGGGTGGTTCATTAATTGGGTTGGTATTGGTTTGTGGATTTGGTGGATCGAATATGGGTGGTGGCAGCAGATTGTTTTGGGTTTGGGTTTGAATGTTGTTTGGTTCGTGACTAGTAGGCTGGTTGGTGGGAAAAGTTGGGCCTGATGAATTTAGGCCGGTGTGAGGAGGACTTTGGGTTGGATCGGTAATTGGTGGAGCAGTTGGGATGCTCGTTTGGTGTGGGATGTTTGTGGAAGGATTAGGAAGTTTAGATGCAAGAGAAGTGAGAAGGGGTAAACGTTGAGTATCGAGGAAGGTGTAAGAAGGTGGCGAGGAAGGTGTCATAGATTTGTAAGAGAATTGTGTTTCGTCAAAGGTGACGTGTCGGGAGAGAATAATTTTGTTTGTCTCGAGGTTAAGGCAACGAAAACCACGATGATAGGCGGGATAGCCTAAAAAGATACATGGTGTGGCACGCGGGGCAAGTTTATGAGGTGAGTGGAGATGAGGGTAGCATAGACACCCAAAGATGCGAAGGTGCGAGTAATTGGGTGGTTTGTTGAAAAGGCGTGTGAAAGGTATATCGTTATGGATTGCGGTAGATGGTAAAAGGTTTAGGAGATAGGTGGCCATATGGAGGGCTTCGACCCAAAAGGTAGGGGGAGGTGTGCTTGAAAGAGAAGAGTACGAATGGTATTATTAATTGTTCGTATCATTCGCTCCGCCTTGCCATTTTGTTGGGAGGTTTTTGGGCAAGAGAATCTAAATTGGATGCCATTTTTGGCAAAAAGGGTGTGGAGTCGGTTATTATCGAACTCACCGCCATGATCACATTGGAAGTTTTTAATTTCACATTTAAATTGATTTTTAACATAGTTGCGAAAATGCAAAAATTTATCAAACATGTCAGATTTAGAACGAAGAGGATAAATCCATAGAAAATGAGAGAAATGATCAAGAAATAAGACATAATATTTAAAACCACTAGAACTAATAATGGGAGATGTCCATAAATCAGAATGAATAATATCAAAACAATGTTCGACAATAGAATCTGAACTATGAAAGGGAAGCTTCACATGTTTGCCAAGTTGGCAAGCGTGACAAATATGTGAAGATTTTTCTTTATTACATGAAATAAAACGACTAGAGACAAGCGAACGTAGCACTTGATCACCCGGATGTCCGAGGCGTTGATGCCACGTGGAGGCACTTGTCGAGAGAAAAGCAATGGGAGAAGTTGATGGCTTGGTAACTGGATAGAGATCGCTCGAGCTGTCACATCGAAGGAGGATATGACGAGTCAAGTAATCCTTCACAGAAAAACCAAAGGCGTCAAATTCAATAGTACAATTATTGTCCCTAGTGAACTGACGAACAGAAATGAGATTTTTAATTATATTGGGGGTTACAAGAACATTATGAAGATGAAGTGGGCGATGATGGGAAGGAATAATGCTATGGCCTGTGTTGGTGACGGGAATAGACTTGCCATCACCAACGTGAACAGATGGAAATAAGCGTTTATCAAAAATGGTACTTAAATTACTTGCATTAAAATTTAAATGAGAAGAGGCACCTGTATCCATGTGCCAAGTCGGGTCTTGCAGCGGCATAGTGCTAAACGCACTTGGTAAAGGTGTAGGTTGGGATGCATAAATAGCCGGAGCAGGACCGAGTATACCTTGACCAGGATGCTATTAGTCAACATTGAAAGTTAAGTCAACATTCAAACATTCAAGTCAAGTCAAGACATTTATTAGTCAAGAAATTTATTATTCATTAATTTGTATTGGGCCTAAACCCATGGTAATCATTCCAGAATGTTCTCTTGTATCATATATATAGGATAGTTGTTATCAATAATAATCAAGGAATCAAATTAGCCTTTCAATAATCCTAACAAAACATCATTCCAACTGTATTGGAACCTGTGCAAGTGCTATCCTGCAAACAATCCTTCTTGCAAGAATCAACAGTTCTATTCATGAGCAGGTGAATATCGTAGCCATAAAATTCTGTGTTATGTAGCTGGATGAAATCATAATCATTTTCTGTGCATCGCTGGAATTCGGGCTCACACCCATAACTCTAATCTTCGGAATTTACCATCTTATACCCATGTAAGCAACTACATTTCCTAAACTCTTTTGGAAAATGAGTACAAAGACTGTTTAGTCCACAAATACCATGGATCTTGCAAGAATGAGACATCGCTTGCCATTGAATTTCCCATTTCATTCCATTTTCATGCTCCGCCAGACTTGCCCATTTTTTGAATCTTCCCCCACATTTTCCATTTCCAAATTTTTGGGGTTTTCATGCTCCGCCAGAACTGTATATCCCCCCCCCCCCCTTTTAAGAGATTTAACCCGTCCTGTTTGGGTCCAATCTTCAAAATTATTCACTTTTGGCGAACTGTCCTATAATAAGCCCGATACCTGATTTTTTAAACGTCTTGTTTATTTTTTTGAAACTGACCCTATTAAAATCAAGGAATTGCCTATTTCCCCCGTCCCATCCCCCATTTTTAATTATGTGGGATAATCCCCTTATACCCAAACTTTGGTGAAAACTGTAGTATAACCTGGGAAGTCAGGTGCCCCCGCAGTTACAAAAACGGAATCAGGTTTTTTTTGTTTTTGTTCTCGGGCAATTCAATAAAGTAAATCGAAGAGAGGGGCTTATCAATAATCCGAAAAAAGGAAACCTAAAATTAAAAAACCTGAAGAAAAGGTAAAATTTAGAAGGCAAACTTTTTTTTTTTCCTTTGAAGAAACAAGTTAATGGTTTTGGTTTTTTAGTGAATGGTTTTGATATTTTGGAAAGAAGTTTTGTAAAAAATTCCTTGTTTGATGATATTTCAAAATCCTTTTGCCAAAATAGGTTTTTGTCCCCGTAGATTGTTACCAATTTGGTAGCACAAGGGTTTAACTGTAACAATCACTAATTTTTCCGTAAAATTAGCTTTAATAGTAAATTTCGCTTTAATTTATATATATAAAAGGCCACCTTTAAGTAAAAGTAAGCCACAAAACTATAAATTTTTATTGTTACAAATCTTTTCCCCTCATTTGTCCCAACCTAAATCCATAAAGAACCCTTTTTCTTTTTACATAAATGGTAAAATAGTTTGTTTGAAAAAATGAAGAAAAAAATGAAAGTGAAAGTGGCATGCCATGATACGAGGTGTTTTTTTTATAAGTGAGTTGTGTGTGAGTCTGATGTGGCGCTGAGGTGGCAAACTGCACGTACTATGTGCAACGATACCCATGAAGGATGGTGAAACTTTATGTGTCCATTTCTTTTACAATTTATAGGGATACAAGGATAAATAGATAGGCACTAATCAATGATTGACAACTAGGCTAATCATGATTGACAACTAATGGGAGACACATGGGATAAGAATGACAGCTAATACTCCCCCGCAGTTTGAACGGGAGGCTTCTCGACAGACAAACTGGAACATAAGTTGAAAGCCTCTTCTTCTTCTATCATCTTCTTCGTTGTTTGTTTGAGCAGAAACATAATTGTGTTTAGAGGCATAGTGGTTTATTGCTTACGGCTTCCTCCTTTGCGTGATGTTTATTTTTTACGTCATGGCTTTTTGCCTTTAGGTAGGAGCAACAATTTATCAACCAACTATTTTTAAAAACTACAATTATCTTCGCTACATAAGTTGAAAAACGCTACTTCTTTTATCATCTTCTTTGTTGTTTGTTGAGACGGAAGATTAATTGCATTCGCCGGCATAGTTGTTTTGCTGCTTGCGGTATCCTCCTTTGCGTGGCTTGCTTTGCCTTTAGGTGGAAGCGCAAATTTTTGACTAACTATTTTTGAAAAATGACAATGATCTCCGATGTTAAAACAAAAAGTAAAAGATAAGTTTTGTTGATTGATGACTTGCGATTTCAACTAGTGCCGTTCCGGGGAGATATCAACATTTTCAAGGGGGCCAAGCATACGAGTTACTTGATTTATTTGTATTACATCTAATAAGATAATAGGAAAAGGTACGTTTGGGATCCTCCGAATCATCGGCGAGTTGCCGATGACCGGATGACAACTATTTGTGATGAAGGTTAAGGTTTATGGTGTTTTAAGGATTTTTACCATGAAGGATGGTGAAACTTTGTGTGTCAATTCCATTAATCATAAATTACATTTTATAGGGTACAAGGATAAATGGATAGACACTAATCAATAATTGATTAGATAATGATTGACAACTAGGCTAATCATGATTGACAACTAATAGGATACATATGAGATAAGAATGACAGCTAATAAGCACAACTCAATCAATGATTCTTGACCATCTCTTGTGAATTTTCTATCATTTTTTACTAAAACCGAGATATGTGCTATATTGGTCCCAAGGTTGCTGGTAACCATGGGTTGAGAAAAGTTACCGGATATATATTGGACATCAAAATAATGCAAATATAAAAGTTGGCTTGTTACACGTTAACATACATGAAGACCTCAAATATATTTAGTCGAAAGTCATGACGTGCCTTAATCATAACTGCATCTGCGATTTTCCTATATAAATCACATGAGCTTGCTAAGTTGTCTCGTTTAAGCATTAAACCATGTTGGAAATTTGTGTGACATGTTGTAATTAGAGGTGTTAGTCGGGTTAGGTGGGTTGGGTCTGTGTAAGGTCTATTCGGTTTGAGGTAAAAACACACACACCTGAACGCGACCCTATTAAGATTTCTGGTTGGTCGGGTTCAGGTCCAATGATCAACGTGAATATGAATAATATGATAGGAAAAAATCAGCTAACATTATAAGTTTAGAAGTACAAGTTATAAAAACGTTTATTAAAAAATTCTTATTTAGAATTTAACCCAACACTCGAGTTAGCCATACGCATATAACTTGAAAACTGACCGTATTTAACATTCGGATTAATTAGGTCAACCCATATAAGATTTTGGACCCAAATAGTTTTGATTGGAGTTTTTACTCAAGCTATTGCAACCTAAAAAAATATTGACAAAAAGGTAACAATCTTAAAAGTATTGACAAGACTATTTCTTTTACTAAAAGTTTAGATTTAAGTTTATGTAGATTTAACTTTATTTAGATAACAAGGGACTAATCTTTACTATTCATCTTCATTTTGATTTAATGGATGAGATTAAATCCAAAACTCATTTTCATCATTTTTTTTAAATATTAAAATTTCCTAAACTGTTAATCATTAAGCGAAAAAAATATACCATCACAATGAGCATTTAATTATCTTTCTATAAATATGCACTTTAATATACTTTCGACTGTTATAGATAAATATGGAATGGATGTCCATATTTATTAATATTGATAGTTATCTTAATTAGAGTATTATATCTTCTAGAATATATTCTAGAATACTCATCTTGTAACTATATATACATACCTCCATTGAATAAGAAAATTATCCATTCTCTCTATCTTCTTGTTTATTGTTCTTTACTTTATTATTTCACAACACGTTATCAGCACGATCTAAGATTTTATTTAGTTTTGTTTTCTCTCGTATTTCACCGACCGCTAGAGATACGTGTCTCAACTTCTTTAACATGTTAATTGTAATACCTGCATGTTGTGAAGTAGAGGTGAAAAAAATCGGTTAAAACCGGTTTTCGGTTATTAGAAAACCGGTTTTAAAAAAACCGGTTTTTCTAATAACCGGTTTTAAAAAAACCGGTTTTTCTAATAACCGGTTTCGGTTTTTTCGGTTTTTCCGAAATCGGTTTTTTTCGGTTATAAATGTTCGGAATCGGTTTTTTTCGGTTATAAATTTTCGGAATCGGTTTTTTACCGGTTCGTCGCGCTTTTTTTTCGGTTTATTAATTGTTCGGAATCGGTTTTTTATAACGGTTGGTTTTTTTCGGAACTTTGAAAACTTTAAACATTTATTAATAAAAATTGTGTAATTTATAAAACATGTAATTTAAACATTACACCGTGAAATCATAATAAGACAAATTACCATAATCATAACTTTGTATTTCCACCGGAAATCATACATATAAAAAATTTCAATCTTAACTTTGATTTTATAAACCATTACAAGTATACAACTAAAAAATATAGAAATCTAATACATATTTCGAGCTTCACGCGCATGGCCATCACGAAACCTCACTCTCTCTGTAGCGCGCGCTCCACGCAAGTAGTCAAGTATGTCGAGCTTCGGCATTTGCCATCACCCGTTATATCAATCCATTTAAATCTTCCAAAAAAATTTCTAACATTACGTGTTCAATATCCAAGTCTTCAAATCTCCTTCATTAATACGGTATTCGGAGGTGATATCCCTAAACTCAACTTCTTCTTTGCTATAGTTTTCTTCACCGTCTTTTAATTATCGACCTTACAACGATGTTTATGGTTGTACCTATTACCTTCCCCCCTTCTGTCCAAATAATCTTTCAAACATTACACATACTTCACGGATTCGGGGGATAGTCTTGACCATCGATCATAATACAATATCGTAATTAGACCAAAATCGCCTTTTCTCGTAGTTAGCCCGTCTCTCGGTCACCTCTAATTCCGCCACCACTCTTCATTTGTCCGCCAATTTATGCTCACATCGTCAGTAGGATTCACGCACCGGCATTAGGGGGGTGTTTAGGGGGGGGCGGGGGTCTCTCAGGGCACTTGTTGTGAATTTGAGTGTTCAGCTCCCCCTTCTTGCGGGATTTGAAATAGAGTTTATATATCACGATTATGAGGAAAAATAGATATTAGTGAGTCGCTCTTTTTATGTGTTTTCAACCCCAAAACCAAAACATGTATTTATAGTACTAAAGCCATGCCTAAAGCATCAAAAAAAAAAAAACCATAGTATAGATATATAAGAGGTATAAACGGCTTGTAGCCGTTGTGATTTTTTTTTAAAAAAAACCAAAAAAAAACCGGTTAAAACCGGTTTTAAAAAAAAAAATGAAACGCTAGTTTGACTTCCATGTTGACCGGTTTTTTTAACCGGTTAAAACCGGTTTTTTTTTTAAAAACTATTAACGGTTATTAAAAAAAAAAAACGGGGGTGGTTTAACCAGGTTTTTTTAAAAACAGGTTAAACCCGGTTTAAAACGAGTAATAAAAACCGGGTTTGATAAAAAACCCGAAAAAACGTTTGTAACCGGTTCGGTTATATTTAAACCGAAACGGTTAAAAAAAGGTTACGGTTTTTTTCGACCGGTGTTTTAAAAAACGTGTTTGGATTTGCAACTCTACTATTAAGTACACCGAACATAGACTATATTTTATAAAAACAAGTGAAATTTACATATACCAGTCCATAATTTAAGAGCAATATTCCTCCTTTAACAACTAGTCTAAAGATATCTAAATTTTCTCTGTAAGCTAGTTATTTATTTGTTTTACTCTTGATTTGTTTATTGGTTTGTGGCATGTTTTGATTTTTTTATTACTTGTTCTGTTTTCACGTATTATATCTTTTATAAATATATGCATGATTTGAAAATTACATCTTTTAATTGCATGTGTAATCATTAGTATTTTTTGAAAATTACATGTTTAATACTTAAATGATGACATATATCTATCTCTTATTCAGTAATTTGTATGATTTTATAATTATTATAACTTGTGTCTCAATCATTTTTTTTCCACGCTTCCTCGCCCTTGTTATTCATTGCATATAATTATAATCTTCTTTTGTTTAACTCTAAACATGGTTTAGGATAGAGAGATTCATTAATGTATAAATGGCTATTGATTTGGCTTTTTTTGGATAAAACTGTTCGAAATGTTTCTTAAACTCACTTATATGTTGTTTTTCACAGAACAACTAGGGACATAAGCATCACAAATAGAAACTATAAACTTTATTAGATAATTAGATTGAGTAAATAAATTAATTATATTTTAGCATATTATGAAAACGGGATAACCCCTATAATGGTTAAGCTTTGACTTTATAGCATAGCATATTACTCGTTAAATTTGTGTAGTATATGTTGAAACTAATATTTCGAAAGTGTTTTGAATATGTACCCATGCATGTGATATGTGGTTTTAATACATTTTATTCGTGTGTTTGAGACTTACCTGTTAAGTTAAATATATATCCTGCAAACGTAAAAAACAACTATATCTTGTTATTTGATGGGGGTTAGTAAATATAAACCCTTATCTTTTGTAATTTAAAAATATTGAAATACTTCGCTAAGGCGATTATCCATAATTCGTATTCCCGGACTGTTTCAGACATAGAGAGATTTATTCAACTTAATTGCATATTTTTCTCGAGACATATTTTTACATGATTCAGGCATTTTAAACCCTTTAGGGAGTTTCATGTAAATTTCACTATCTACTGAGCCATACAAATAGGCTGTCACTACATCCATTATACGCATATCCATACATCATACAATTCATTCAAGTATATCATCGAACTTTACAAGTTATTCATTACCAACACCATGTATTACCACTTGCCAAAATTTAATGGTTCATACACATTTTAGTATGACATATCTAAATCAATATTGTGATCATCATCTTTGTAAATCAAAGGGGTCTTCAACATCATGTGACTTTATAAACATGACCGTCATTTTTCCATATAAAGATAGTTCGCATTTGTAGTTATTATGTCTGTTCATATATTTACATCGCGCAGGAATGTTCAATTATAAGCTAAGACAAACTTTGTCTTTTTGTTTCAAATTTGACTTCTCTAGACTTTTTAGTCGCATTCACATATCCATGAAAATCAAAATCTCTTTATAAAGTTTCATAGGCAAACATAATTCTTTATTTGGCATATTACTATACATCAATGTGATTATAACACATATGCCAAAACATGATTAATTCAATACAATCAAGTAGTGTTCTCGAGAACTTTTCTTATACACTTAAGCATTAAAATTCACTAGCATGCTTTATGCATTTTATATAAAATCTTAACATCACATAGCTTATTTACATATAATCTTTTAGTATGCATATCGTACTTACTTATTACTTTGTCAGGAACACTTGATTAACACTCACCTTAAATAATTATTGGATCCACACCACTTGAAAACATGTCTCCCTTAGATCATTTCAGTCTTTACGGAAAGATATTGTGTGCATTGGTTGTGCCTTAAATACGAAAGTTTCAATACATCAATTTCTCTTTCTCATAAAGACCAATGCATATCCAATAATGTTACACATTTATGTGTACGGACTTCAAGTCCTAGTAATCATGTATCATCACAAGAGACTTCAATCTTTCCTTATTTCTTTGCGTCTTTACTTCGTTTGGCCGCTCATTTAAACATCTGCAATTCTTGCAGGTATTTCTTCCCTGACCTCACCATGATTAGAGTGCTATTTATTTATTTACATAATCATTACCATGGCCATTATCTTATATAATACTATCGACGTCGATTCATTACTTTTCGATTCCTAATTCTACTAGACATCGCATTATATCAATTATTGAGATCTCATAGTTTTTCACGTACCCGGAGTTTTTCAATTACCTTCATGTCTAGTGTCTCTTTGAGTGTTTTGGGGTCTTTATTCCCTCGATTCGACCATCTTAACTTTCTTGCTCCATTTTATTTATTCATTCGAGGATTTTAATTGGAATCGATTAGTCTATCACGTTGCATACGTGCCATATACTCACTATCATTTTATTGTTCTTACTATAATTGGAAAGACAAAATTTTATTGATTAGTCTACCATTTTATTGACTTGAATATAATTGGAACACCTGGAGAACTTCCTAAGGCTATTGAGTGCTTAAAAAGAGAATTTGAAATGAAAGATCTTGGAAAGACAAAATTTTGTCTTGGGTTACAAATTGAGCATCCTAAAGATGGAATCCTTGTGCACCAAGAAGCATACATTGAAAAATTGCTGAAAAGATTTTATTTGGACAAATCACATTCACTAAGCACTCTAATGGTTGTTAGGACACTTGATGTAAAGAAGGACCTATTTCGACATCAAGATGTTGATGAAGAAATTCTTGGTCTTGAAGTTCTATATTTAAGTGCTATCGGGGCATTAATGTTTTTTACTGGTCATACACGACCTGATATTACATTTTCTTTAAACTTATTAGCAAGATATATCTCATGTCCTACAAGGAGGCACTGGAATGGAGTAAAACATATATTTCGATATCTTCAAGATGCAGGATATATGTCTGACCCTCATAATGGTAGATCTTAAACTGGGTATGTATTCACAAGTGGAGGAACTGCAATTTCATGGCGTTCGGTAAAGCAAACAATCGCGGCAACTTCATCTAACCATGCAGAACTTCTGGCAATCCATGAAGCAAGTCGAGAATGTGTTTGGTTAAGAAATGCGACACAACACATACGTAGATCCTGCGGTATTTCTTCAGAGAATGAGGCACCAACAGTTTTATGTGAAGATAATGCAGCATCCATTGCTCAACTTAAGGAAGGTTATATTAAGTGCGATAGGACCAAGAATATTTTGCCGAAGTTCTTTTTCACTCATGACTAACAAAAGAATGGTGATATTATTGTTCAACAAGTTCGTTCAAGCGACAATTTAGGCGCATAAATTTCTAGTTTATGGCCATATTTGTTTCACTTTCACTTAACTTTATGTGAAATTTTGGCTCATAAACTTTTATTTACTACCACATGTGCCGCAATTGCACTTAACTTTATGCAAAAATCATATAATTTAAGAAACTTATTACGATATCACAATCTTAGATCATATCTATAACAACTCTTTTATAACTTCTATATAGTTCAATCTTGTATTCACTTTAGCCCATAGCATTATCAACAAACAAAACATATTCCATATTAGTCAAGTTAACCTTGATACTTTTAAGAGAATCAACTACATTAATTTCAAATTTACTTACATGCTCATTATTTTACTCATTTACAGCTAAATATAAACTCAAAACTTTTCTCACTATTATTTTCAAATTACAATTTCATCATAAATACCATGTTTGTGAGAATCCACACTTAAATACTTATATAACATTTATAGCCAAATATACCACACCTTTTTATGTAACTCAACTGCATATAATAACATATTTTAATATATTCTAGTAATATTTTGAACCGTAAAGTAGCTACGCAAAGGACATTCTTGAGACCAGTTATCGAACCAAAATGATGTCTTGTGACCATTACCTATTTAATTCCAAAAGTAGGGGCGAACAAGCTCTCGTATTTGAAGTATTTTTCGCCAACCCCAACTCACATTCGACATAAAGGGCACATCCCAAAAGCTAAGACCTTTTTGTTAGCAGATGTGTTTGTATGGCCCAAAGGCCTGCCTTGTATTTATATTTTGTGCTCATGATTAGGCCCAATGTGTAGTATATATATACATTGTATTGTACTCATTATACTCATTCAATAAACACGGTTTACATGGTATCAGGCCATTATCCAAGCCGATCCAAACCCTAAAATACAAAACAAACCCTAATCCCTCCACAGCGACTTAACAGTCGCCTTTACACCTTCATTACATCGATTTAACAGTCGATTATCAATCCATAATGACAAACAACGAACACCCATCTCCACCCCCTACCCTCACCTTGGTTGAAAAACTTTATGCGGTTCATAACATCAACAGTCTCATTCCTAAGAAGCTGGATCTCGCTGAATCAAACTACTCCACATGGAGTTATTTTTTCAAAGGCCATTGTAGCAACTTCGGTGTCCTAAAGCACATCGAAGAACCTGTCACCGAGGCCTCGACGTCGACTCCACCAACGGACGAATGGATCACGGCTGATTCCATCGTTAAATCTTGGATCTTTCTCACCCTCTCTTCGACCCTTCGAAAGAGGTTGATTAAAGCAAATCCTAAAACGGCTAAAGCCGTTTGGGATGCCATTGAAACCATTTTCCAAGACAACAAACGCACCCGCACCATCTCCTTAAAAGGAGAATTACGGGTCATTCAAATGGGAGACCAAACTGCTGATGAATACTTTTCAAAGATCGAGGCTATCCTCACCCTTCTTACTGATTTAGGTTCGGATATGTCTGATGACGATGTAGTCACATACGCCATCAACGGCTTAAGTGACAAATATGGGAGTCTCGCTCAAATCATAGCACACAAGGATCCTTTCCCTGACTTGGCTACTGTTCGATCGATGGTGGCAACGGAGGAGCTGAGGCTTCGTTCTCGGTCTTCTGTACTCCCTACTGGCACTACTTCAAGTGCTCCTCAAGTGCTATTGGCTGAAGCATCAAGTCGTAATCAAACGGGATGGAACAATCGTGAACGGGACAACCGTACCACAACACGTGAGGTGTGTCGTAATTTTGGACGTGGCTTTTGTCGTTGGGGCGATGCTTGTCGTTTCCTTCATGACTCCTCTCGTTCCTCAGGTACTCCTCGCAACAGTAATAATTCTACAACTCATCGCACCACTCAGGGGACTTTACCTATGCATGCTGGATCTCAATCTGGTGGGTTGAATGTATCACAACAACAGCAGCTTCTACAACTCTTACAAGCCCAACAAACCATGTTGGCCCAATTTGGTTTCAATGGCTTATCAGGCCAATCTCGGCCCACAGCTCCACCAGGCTTCCAGTCTGGTCAACAGCCGGCCCAACAAGCCTTCAGCCCACAACAGCAGGCTCTTCTCTCGGGTACTGTACAAGGTTCGACTCCAGCAAATGGTCAAGCAACGCTTTTGCCTCAAGCGTTTAATACCATGACTCTTCGGGATCCAACAGATGCAAATTGGAACATGGATACTGGTGCGTCGTCTCATCTTAACTCTAATGCCACTAATTTAAGTACTCTTTTTAATTCTTGCATGTATCCATCTGTTCTTGTTGGTGACGGGAAATCCATTCCAGTCACCAACACGGGCCATAGCACTTTACCTACTCCTTACAGACCTCTTCACCTAAATAATGTACTCATAACACCCAACATTGTTAAAAACTTAATTTCGGTCAGACAGTTCGTTAGAGATAATAAATGTACCATTGAATTTGATGAGTTTGGTTTTTCTGTTAAGGATTACTGGACCCGTCAAATTCTACTCCGATGTGACAGCACGGGTGATCTCTATCCGGTCACATCTCTGTCATATCCTCAAGCTTTTTTGGTCGGTCAGCAGACGTGGCACCAACGACTGGGTCATCCTGGAAGTGAAGTGTTACGTCATTTAGTTTCTAATAATCTGATTTCTTGTAATAAGACTAAGTCCACTGTGCTTTGTCATGCTTGTCAGCTTGGCAAGCACGTGCGACTTCCTTTTTCGCTTTCTGAAACAGTTGTTAAGTCTCCTTTTGACATTATTCACTCAGATTTGTGGACTTCTCCACTTTCGAGTGTTTCAGGCATTAAATACTATGTTTTATTTTTAGATCATTTTTCGCATTACTTGTGGGTGTATCCTCTTCGTAATAAGTCTGATGCATTGTCTAAATTCATTCATTTCCGTGCTTTTGTTAAAAATCAGTTTCAGTGTGATATTAAATCCTTGCAATGTGATCATGGAGGTGAGTTTGACAACAATGCCTTACACCAATTATTTGCCACCAATGGTATTACCATTCGTTTCTCTTGTCCCAAAACATCTCAACAAAATGGCAAGTCGGAACGCATGATACGTACCATTAACAACCTCATCCGTACCTTATTATTTCAAGCACACTTACCCCCTACCTTTTGGGTTGAAGCCCTTCACATGGCCGCACATCTCTTAAACATTCTTCCATCCACTGCGATTAACAATGAGATACCACATACCCGTCTTTATAAGACAACACCTAATTATGCCGATCTTCGTGTATTCGGTTGTCTTTGCTACCCACATGTTCACACCAATCACAAACTCGAACCCCGTGCTACTCCCTCGATTTTTCTTGGCTACCCCACCAATCACCGTGGGTATCGGTGTCTTGACTTAAATACGGATAAAATCATTCTATCTCGTCACGTGACTTTTGATGAGACGGTTTTTCCGTATGGGTCTATGACTCCCGATGCCTCACCACCATACAATTTCCTTGACACCGATCCTAATTTAATACAAAAACATATGCTCCATAATATGCCCACTGTTGGGTCTTCCCCAGTTGCCGCAACTCGACAACCCACATCTCCCTCACCACAGCCCACTTCCACTTCCGCCCACTCCACTGATTTTCGGGTTTATGGGTCGTACGGTTCGGGTTCATTGGTTTGAAAATTTTCAAAGTCAAAACCAAAACCAAACCAAACCAATTATAGAACGGATAAAACCAAACCATACACTAAATTAGAATTCGGTTTGGTTTCGGTTAAAACCAAGAAAACCGAATTCAAGTGAACTCCAAAAAATTTAAACCGTTTTCCTCAAAATATAATCTAAAAGTTATAAATAAAAAGCTGAAATTTTCAAATAAAATTAACACATCAAAAAGCTTCACATATTGTTGAAGTAAATCAACAAAAAAAAAGCGAAAAGGTTTCAGAACTTAACGAAAATAAATGAAAGCGAAATAAGATAAATTTGGTTGAAAATAATGATGTTTTTTATAATTGGTTGAAAATAGTTGTGGAAAAGTTTTCGTCTCTGAAACTGATATTTTCATCACATGAGTGCAGTCGAGAAAATTTGTATTAAAATCAAGTTAACGTACATCAGCATCCACATCAAGTCGAACTAGAAAGTAAACAAATTCTAAGCCATATCATATACAACAGTTATTTGTAGGTTTGCGCCTGATTGGAGATTGTAAGCGAGATAATGTACCTAATTTTGGATCCTGATACAATTTACAAACAAACTAAAATTACTGATTAGATAAACAGAAACGCCCTAAAAAATGTTTATGTACATGATGTGTCAAAATGAAATAAGCAGAACTTTTTTAAATGAACATCCTAATATGACATTTAGACAGGGGCGGAGCCAGTCGAGGGAGCAAACTTTGATAATTTTTAGAAACTACACTACAAATCGGTTCTTTAGGGGGGCAAATCACAAAAATAGCCAGATAATTTAAATAATTTAGTCTACGATTTTTTCGCTAGGGGGGGCACGTGCCTCCCTCGTGTCTCCGCTAGTGCATCTAGAGTTCGCATTGGCTAAATGAAAGGTACCGACTAGATATGGGAATGGTAATTTTTGAAGAAACAACCATACAATCTAAAAGAGGATTCGTTGGCCTAGGCAAAAATAATTAACAGACAAAACAAGATAGCGAAAGTCATAAATAATCTAAACCATCCTTGTAAGTTTGATAATGCAAAACCACATGAGCTAGAGCTAGCCTATTCGTCCTGCAACTGGTTGAGACAGTTTTCTTCTTCTTGTAGAACCAGCTCCAGAAAAAGATCTTTTTACCAATGCTTTATTTTTCTATTGATGTTGATCAACACATAAACTGATCCTATGGAGCTCTTTTTCTTTTGGGCATAGAGCTATCAAACATTTGTTGTCTTTGCTGATGCTCCTGTATGGAATAACGAACTATAAGAGTTTGCAGAAGATCTTCTAATGAGAGAACAACAAGGCTTTTGTCTTTCCGCAGAGTCTTCACAATATCACTCCAATTAGCAGAAAGAGCACTTAAAAATGTCTCCACATATTTTTCATTAGTATATGTTATTCCAAGGGCCTTCAAGTTACTAACAATACGTTTAAATCTGGTAAATGTGTCCTCGATACGTT
>BQNB010014983.1:56428-74080 GCA_026074375.1 Tanacetum coccineum
GACTAGGACTCCTTAGTCTATAAAAGGAGGCTCTAGGGCATTAGTTGAGATATCACAAAACACGCAGTCGTATCATTATCAGTTTTCATAGTTGTCAAAGTCGATTGAGAAAAGCTTCAAGGTTGTAAACCCCAGTACTAAGTTAAGAGTACTCGTATTATTAATCTAATAATATTAGAGCGTTTGGTTATATCTTTGTTGTTTAAGATTACTATTTCATTGATTTTACTTCTAGAGTATTAAGGTGTAGATTTCGCATACACTTTAATATATATACAAAGTTTCTACAACAAGTTATTTTGGATTTATCCAAGGTAATTTAACCTTAAACAACCTAAGGAATCGATCTAGGTTTGGGATCAAAAGATATCATAACAATTTTCACCTTAGTAGTGATTCTTAGTTTATACAGATACTTAACATCTTCACATAATACTAGAAGATCAAACCAAGGACCACATTGTTAACTAGGAATTTTACCTTAGTAATTATCCAAGTTAGCTTCCTTATACCTCCTTCACCTTCTTCCTTTCAACATCATTACCTTTTGCATCCTCTTAACTAGGTACTCTGATTTCCATAGTATTTACCCCCCACCTTTGCGCCAAGGTGTACCTACTCATTTACCAAGTAGTTTGTGTTTGTCTTTCCGTCAAGTTGCATAACTTCTAACTTTCTTTGAGCCACTGCATCATCATTGTGAGTATCTTAAACACCTTAGCATTAAGATTTACCCAAGCTCCCTTCAGTTCCACCTCAAGACGTTTCTGAACATGTACTCCATGGAAGCCTGATTTAACACCAAGATCAAGTTGCTTGCACCGAATTTGTTTTGAACCTCCATGTCATTATACACCAAACCCATTAGGCTTTTCGATGTTAAACCTAGTACCCATACTAGCTATTCTTGTTCAAACCTTACTTTAGCCTTGTTAAGTTTATTTAACCATTTACAAACGCTAAAGACTCAGCTTTTTCAGTGAGCCTCACAAGTCGTGTGCTAAATACACTTTTTTGTAAACATTTATCTACTAACATTTAGTAAAATCCTAAAGATTCGATCTATCCACCTCAAGTCAACAACCTTGATATACCTTGTACTCTAAGTAATCACTTTTCTTAAATCCCAAGACAAAGCTAAACCTTAATTTTCTTTAAGAATTACCAAGACTTGAATTTTAAGAATCCGCAAAAACCTCCCAATTTTAATGATTCAAGATCCTAAATAATCAAGTAAGCCTCGAATCCTTTTTACCGTTCAACTTGATCACCTTTAGAACCTCAAAAACAACACCTTAGAGCTTAAAGAATTAACATTGTACAACCCCTTTAAAAGCTTGAATCTTGTCGAACTAAAACTTTGAAATACCAACCTTGATAGACCTTAAGACTCTTTCAAAAAACTCGACAATCTTAGCCTTCAAACCTGAATTAAAATCTACTATGAGTAGAAACATGCATACTCTGAATCAACAACATTAACCGCTTTCATCTATATCTACTAAGTTCCGATTGAAGATCCCTCCAGTAAGATCTTAGATCTATGCGTCTTCGACCTACAATTTGAATTTCATAAAGATCCAACGGTTAATAAACCTGCATCGTCAAATCTCCCACCATTGCGCAAAAACTAACAAACCAAAAAGAGAAGAGGCTACTTTTTGATTGTACACCTTTGAGTCAACCTAGCTTCAAGAAACCAACGTCACCTTGGCTTTGATACCAATTGTTGGATCATAAAACAAACAAACTCTGAAAGCTAGTGCGGAATATTAGATCAAAGTAACAAGATACATGAACTCAACGTTACATTGTATTAACTATTGAATAAGAAAGGAAGAATGTTAAAACTAACATTCACCCTCACCTTCAATTATAAGGATGAGGGGTTACAATCCATATGGAATTAGAATTTCATAGTATATTTTCTTGCCTTACACACCAAGCAATCATAGTTTAAGTCTAACTCTGACTTCATTAACTAAGAAAATTAAATCTTTATACATAGACTAATTACACTTTAGCCTCTTAAGAATTACTACTATACATAGACTAATTTTTCTTTTTAAGTGGAAAATTCTCTCTCAAAGAGCCGACATCCATAAACCCTTAGACACCTAATTAGTTTTTATCTTCCTTTGATCCCTTAATCCCTTGTACTTGATTTCATTTTATGATAAGGAGTGACTTAACATTCAGGTTCTAGCATTCTGTTATCCCTTAACGATTTATTTGTTCAAGATTTAAGGTGGATTTTACGTTCTTTTTAGGATTTATTATTGGCGACTAGTTATACAAACCTTTGGAACCCTAACTGATCTCTTAATATCCTTATTTTTTTATTCTTATAAATGACATGTTATTAAAAAGGTTTAAAATTCGTGTTTTATCCTTTGTTAGTTTCACATTTGTTCCTTTGTTTCAAACAATATGGGTCTGGTATTTCATTTTTGAGGGTTGCTTATTGGTATGTGCTTAAATACACATACCTTTAACCTTTAAAACCGAACTTAAATGACAAAAAATATACCAAAAATACATTGTATTTTGGAATGGAAAAGCGTAAAAAGTCAAAGTCAAAGTCAACCAAAAAGACAACAAGGTCAAAGTCCAAGTCAACCCCGACAAAAGTCAAAGTCAAAGACGAAACCAAAACGGAAGAAAAACTTAACGGGCCAACCTGTACCCATCTAATGGGCCGGGACAGCCCATTAAGCTTTTGTTATGAAGATTTATAAGCCTTTTAAAGATAAAAAGGCCAAATTCCATATTAACACCAAACGGGCCAAAATAGTTAAAAGGCTCAATCCTTACTTAACCCGCGTTAAGCCCTATACCCCTTTCACCTTTAACCTCATTAGTCACATAGGACTAACTTTGCAACACCATTATATAACCTGAGGGACCAAATCTGCCAAAACCCCAAAACTATAAACACCACAAGGACCTAACATGCAAAGCACTTATACAAGTTGAGGGGCGATATTTGTCAACTCCCCAAACTCTTACCCTGTATAATCTAAAAACAAATTTCCCGCCAAATACCCTGTTCACCTCCCCTGTCACTTTCTCAGCCTCGACTACTGTTCCAACCAGCCAAAACATCACTCACTATCACACCCCCACCCCACTAAAAGCCATTGCCACCTTAGCAATCCCAAACCTCCCCATTGGACAAGGGAAGAAGATAATTAATCAAGGGACACGATCAAAAGACTTGGGGACCAAGATCATTCAAGGGCCAAGATTTACTTTGGGACTTCCTCTCACATAACAAACATACCAGCTTGAAGCCTCTCAGCAAACAAGCATATGAGAAAGCACTTGAAGACTTAGTATATATAGGGCTAGTTAGCTTATTTTTCTTTTGTTGAATTTTAGTGTTAAGTCCAATCTTGTATTAACCAAAATTTGTACCATTTTACCTCTGTCTTTTAAATACTTGTCTTTAATTTACTGTCATTTAAATACTTGTCTTGTAATTTCTTTTAAGTTAATGCAATTTAAAGTTTTCCTTTAATTATTGTCATTTAAGCTTTCATTGTCTTTTAAATACTGTTTAAGCTCTTGGATAAGCTTTTTGAAACATTAAAAACTTATTTGAAAGCTTATTTCAATTCTGTCAAAAAATTAAAAAAATTAAAAAAAATCAAAAATCTGTTTACTCAATCATTGGAGCAAGGTAAATATTGGCAGGCCTTTGGTTAGTGCTTCATGGGAAGCTTTAGGAAAGTTTTATAAGCTTTTGAGAGTTTATTTCATTGCCAAAAGCATAGGACCTTTTGTAAGTTTCCATTTTCCATTTTTGCTTATTTACTGTAGCAGTGCTTATTGTTGCTTATTTTCTTGCTTTTCTTGCTTATTTACTGCTGTTTATGCTTATTTGAATTTGTTTAATGCTTATTTGTCCTTAGTTTGAGTTTTACTTTGAATCTGTCATTTTTGCCTTTACTGCTTATTGCTTATTTTGTCCACTTAAGTGCTTATTTTCTATTGTTATTTGCTTATTATTGCTTAACTATAGTTGCTTGTTATTTGTTTTTTGCCTAAACTCAGCTTAAATCTTTGATAATCAGTCCAAAAATTGCTTTTCAAAAAGATAAAGGGGTGTTTGGGATAAGGGGTCAAACGGGTCATATTGGGGTAAAAACCATTTGGGTCATTTAGAAATCTTTACCAGGCAATTTAAAGTTGTTTTCTGTCTGTTTTTCAAATTTTTAAGGTCTTAAGGTTTGTTTTGAGTCTTTCCTAACTAGGCTTTAAAATATGTCTTGACATACAGTTTACAAGAGCTTGTTAGCTTAAGTTTTTTTAATCAACTTTTGAGTCTTGTTATTGAGTCCTTTTGAGTGTCAAGACTCAGTTGTAAAAAGTCTTGTTAGTTTACTTTACCTTAGTTAAAACCTGTCATAGGATTCAAGTCATTTTTTTAAAGTCCCTTTTTCATTTTCATTTTTCAGTCACTTAAAATTGTTTTTAGCCTTTAAAATTTTGAGCATAAGCTCATTTGTGGGTGTTTTCCATCTGTTTTTACTTATTTTTCAAATTCAGCTTATTTTTCTAGCTTATTTTGTAGCCTGCTTTTGCTTAATTGTTTGTTAAGAAAAATCAAAGTCAGCATGTGCTGACTGTCTCAGTTGTTTTCCATTAGCTTTTTCTTGGCTTAACTTTGTTTCAACTTCTATTCTTTTTGCATATTTTAGTAGCCCCTATGATAGGATTTAAGCTTATATAGCTCATTAAGCCATAAGGTTCCATCCTTGGGCTTAAAAATAAGCCCAAAGGTGCCTCTAAGGCTGTTTGAAACCAATTTTTGGCCAATAGCTTATTTGAAATTTTTAGCTTATTAATCTGTTTTTCTTTGTTTAATTTTAGTTAGACTAGCTTATTAGGTTTAGGTATATATTTGTTTTAGCTTATATTTGATTTCCCCTAACTTATTTTCCCTAGAAAAGCCCAACAGTTTAGCTTGGTTTATGCATTAGTGTAAAATAGGGTATTCTGCCCTTTTATTTGCTTAATTTTTTAGCTTATTTTTTAGTTATACAAAAGTTGCTTTTTTAAGTTTCATATTTTCACTAGTTTTATAAGTTTTAAAAAAAATATATATATATTTTACAAAAAGGGAGGCAAAGGACTCGAACCCCAAACCTCCCTTATAGCACACATACGTCTCACACATCCCACACTCTAACCAACTGCCCTTGGGTCTTTTTCAGTTATCATTCACCCCATTTTATTTTTATACTCACTTTACCCTTTTAAGCCTATAAGCTCATTTCTGCTTATTTCGATAGGCCGGGAACTCCATTTTATTTTTCATAAAATCAGCATATCTTAAACTACTTTTCTGTATTTTTTCATATTTTTCTCATATCGTTTACTATTTTTAATCTATTTTTCTTTATAAAACAGTTTTTAATTCATTAAAAGTTATTAAAAAGTCAAAAAAATATAATTCTTTTTTTTGAAAATTTTCTTTTATCATTTTGCATCTAGGAAAATTAAATTTGCTTTTGTAGGGTTATTTTTGCAAAATTTCGTTTTTTAAAGAACGGGATTCGAACCCCGTTCTCGTTTTTAGGTTAAATTCATTTTTAGCTTTCGTTTTTAGGTTTTCTTTAATCGTTTTTGCATTTTAATCGTAGAAATTAGAAATCCAACTCCAAAAATCTTTAAGCATTCAAACGCGCGATCACAAACGTTCTCGATTTTCAATTCGCACCTCGTTGGGAGAACGACCTGGGGATTTTTGATATTCCTTTGGTCAAAAGGAATTTCTTTGAGTCTTTCGGAATTCTTATTATTGCTATAATTGGTTTATAATTTTGAAATTATCCTTATATATTTATTATATTTATTATAATTTATATATACAAAAAAGCTAGTTTTAAGGTTATCACTTATTGACTTGCAGAATTATTTATCAAGTTTCCAAATGTTCTATTGAATATTTTATTATACTGGTTTGATTACTCACTCCTTTGTTGGTTTCATTACTTTAAGTCGCTCTAAGGCTCAAATATATTAGGTTTTTGAGTGTAACCTAGGGTTCTTGATTTCTGTTCGAGCGTGCATTCAAGATTATTCTCCCTACTGCTTGGTTTTTCCTTGTTGTGATTGTTGTGTCATGTCTGTAACACCCCCAACTTGGGTCGCAGTGGAAATATGTCTGGAAGCGTTACTTCATAATACAATAGCTCAAGATATGAGTGAACGACCTCTAAATGAGTCGTTGGAAAAGTAATCTCGTTGATTTTCTTGAAATTGAACTTGATATAACATTTGTCCCGAAGTTAGCATCACAATGAAAAGCATGAAATAACACAACGAGATTTGATTTGTAGAAATACATTAATGTACTCTTGAAAAGTCTAGATTCTAATGCACACTGATTGATTTCTATCTTTAGGTATATATAAATAATAATACTACTTATATTAACCAAACCAAATCAAGTGACCCTTGAAAAGGTTCAAAGAAAGAAAATCAATGAAATCCGAGTAGTATATGATATTCCCGAGTCGTTTTTTCCAACGAGGCGTGCAATGGAAAGTCGAGAGTCGGTTTGATATTTGATGTTTGAATATAACAAGATTTGATTGGGTTTTCTATTTCTACAGGAAAAAGCAAGTAAAAGGCAATCTAAACTAAAAACGAAACAAAAACGAATTTAAAAACGTAAACGGGAACGTAAAAAAACGCGACTCGAAAACCTAAAAAATGAAATTTTAACCCTACACATGTAAATTTAATTTTTCTAAGTCCTAAATGATTAAAGAAAATTTTTAAAAAAAGAATTATATTTATTTGACTTTTACATTTTTTATTATGAATTAAAATCTGTTTTACTCTAAAATTAATTTTTAGAAAAATACTAAAACTCATTTGGAAAAAATCTGAAAATTCACAGAAAAGTACTTTGAACTATTATTAATTTAAGAAAAATAAGAACTTGACAATAAAGCTGACGGATAAGAAAACTAGTTAAACTCATCTTATAAGCTTATTAGCTTAAACTGCCAAACTACCTTAAATATTAAAGCACCCAAAGGTCTAACAAAAAAGACCTAAGGGCGCAATGGTAAGGGGTGAGGCAGTTAAGGTAGAGGTCTTGAGTTCGAGTCCTCCCTATACGGCCTTGCCCTTTCCATTTTTATCTTGAAATTTTTTTGACACCACTTAACCATTAGCTGGAAATAAGCATTTTTTAAAACTACAACTTTTTGTGAAAAGCATGTAATAAGCAGAAAAAGCTGATTTAAATAAGCAGTTTACTTAAAAGCTTAACAACTTGAACCTTTTTTAACACTTAAGACTTAAACATACAAATAAGCTCTAATAAGCTAACAGTTGACAAATAAGCTATTAACAGACTACGACACACCTAATAAGCACCTATAACCGAAAATAAGCCCACAAATTAAACTGAAAAGCACCAAATAAGCTAAAGGATAGCAGACTCTAAAAGGACATTAAAGGACTAAGACTACTTTTTAAGCTAAGATTTAAGCACTAATAAGAATTTATAATAAACTATAAAGTGAAAACAAATTTAGATTAGGAATCAAATAGCTCAGATAAGCAAGAAAATAAGCAAAAAGATCTCATGAATAAGCTGAAAAAATAAGCTGAACAGACAGCTTACTACTTTATTTTTGGAATTTTAGGTGTGAATGACACATTTGCAGGCTAGATTTTTAAGCTAAAAATCACTTTAGAAAAAGCTAAAAGATTAAAACAGATTAAGAACAGGACTTAATGAACTCAAATTAGGAAGAATTAAGCAACTAAGTTAAAGAGATAAGCTAGAAAAATAAAATGGAAATGGCATTTTACTACTTAAGGCTAATTGAAGAAGCTTAAACTATTTGACTTATTTAAGACTGAATAAGCAACTAGACAACTATTAAGCTAAAAATAGACCTAAACCAAGACTTAATGAACAATAAGGACTAGAGATAAACACAATTAATAAGATTAAAAAGCAGAAAATCCTAAAGACAACTTGATACGGATTCGTATATGTGGTGACGCTAGAATCCTAGCGTGAAGAAGACTTGTGTTCGGCCAACCGAACTCACAAAGAAAACAAATGATAACTGCCAAGAATTTCTTATTATTATAACTTGATCATCCATCCATGCATTACAATTGTTTAAATAGGAAGTAGAAATAACTAACGAATAGAAAAACTAGGAAAACGATAACCACTAGAATTCAAATAAAAAATTACTATCAAAATTTAAAAATAATCTGGATGGATGAGGATAAAGAGATAGCGGCTTCTAGCCACTGTTTGCCGGGTCGGGTCTCGTAACATCTCCGGGTGGTTCTTCCAATGGGTCCTCATCCGTATCACAACTTATCCCAAACACCCCTTTTAATTCTAAAAACATATTTTAAGCTGATGACAGATTCAAAACAGATAACAAGAAAACAAAGCTGATTATCATAAAGTTACTCAAAAACTGAAAAGCCACAAAATAGACCTAAGTGCTTATTCAATAAGCACTTAGTTTTTGACAATTTAAAAAAACAGAAATTTCAAACAAAGCTTAACTTTTTGAGATTAAGCAGCATTACTTTTAAAGCTAAAGTAATAAGCAAATAAGATCATAATAAGCATAAATAAGCTAATAGATAAGCAAATAAGCATATAGGTAACAGAATAAGCCGAAAAATAAACTAATAAGCAGTTTGAAAAAGAAAATGATGAGTACCTTGATTCCTTGCTCAAAACAGGAGTTTTTTTTCTTTTTTTTACCCTAAATAAGCTCTAAATCCTACCCAGCTTATAAATAAGCAATCTATTTAACCTATAAGCCCATCCCTTTTTGGCTTATCTTCCTAGCTTATTTCCTTTTTCAAATCAGACTCTTTCAGTAACCAAGGTTCACACTAATGAGCTTAATGAACTCATTAGTGTAAACAGAGATGTGAGGTGGCTAGGTAGCTTATCATGAGCTTATACGAGCTTATGAGAACAGCTTATCCAACAGTAAAGCTTAAAAATAAGACAGAAATTTAAAATGAGATTAAAGGTAAAACTGAACTTTTATTTATTGCATAAAACTGAGTACATTGCATTGAAAGAAAATACAATAAGTTTGAAAAAGACAATAAGCTAATATTAAACCTAAAATAAGCTACTCCTACTCCTAGATATCCTACAATGAAGAAATAAGCAGCATATAAATAGCCGAATACAATGCTCTCAGTTGTGCTTGTTGTGTTTGTTATGTGAGGAGAGTGCAAAATCATCATCATAGCCATCCATTCCAATCTCTAATCCATTTGAGCCCTTGATTTTTGTTATGTCCCAACAGCCAATCAAATGATATGGGATTTCCAAGGTGGAAGTGGGGTTAGGGGGTGTGACTTTGTTTTGTCGCAAGGTAAGAATGAGAGTGACAGATGAATAGTTTAGGGATTGGGTTTGGTGGGAAAAGGGATTTGGGAGAGATATACAGTGAAAGTGTTTTGACCCAGTGTTGACTTAATGTTTATAAAAGGTTAACGGTTGTTAGGATTAGTGACTAACAGTGAAACTAGCCAGGGACTAACCGTGTTAGTCCCTAAGGACTTAAGGTGTAATAAGGGTGAATGATTAATGGTTAAGTGTTTAATGGACCTTTGTTGGGCTTATTATTAAGTTTGGGCCAGATTTAAGAAAAATAGGATTTGGGCTTTGTAATTAATAATCATTCTTGGGCTGACCCGGCCCATTAAGTGGGGTACGGGTTGGTCCAATAAGATTTCTTTGTTTTCGGCTTCGTCTTTGACTTTTGACTTTGAATTGGTTGGCGTTTTTGGTTTACTTTAACTTTGACTTTTTGACCTTTCACGCTCTTTTCATTCCCGTGTTCGGTTTTGTCGGTTTTGCTTCATTTTTGTCCTTTAGTGAATATTCGTTACCTACACAATCATAAATCATAAAACACACAAATACAATGTATTTTTGGTATATTTTGGTCATTTTAGGCTCATTTTTATAGGCAAAAGATATGTGTAATTAAGCACATACCAAAATCCCCCATACTAAAATATTATCGTGTCCTCACGCAATGCTACAAGTAAACACTTAAGAAAACTAAGAATCTCAATCCTCCTCGACTAATTACCTCGAAAAGTAGCTAAGTGTTCATCAAGGGGAATTAAAGAATCAATAGCTTTGAAAAGCCCCGTTTTGACCATTTTTAAATATTTATACTTATTCCCCCACATATTTTTGTATTTTTCCTTTTTATTATTCTTAGCAACTAACTAACATGTTTGGACTTTCGTTATTTTCATAACCTTTAGGGTCACGGAATGAGAAGCACTTCAATCCTAAAATGCCCAAAACAGAAAAATTCATCGTCCCTGGCTTTTTACTTGTCCCAAACCAAGCTTAAAACGAAATCACCGTTAAATATAAGTTAAGATGCTAACACTACTCATACTTGTACCTTGTGAAACTTTCCGCTCCCGACAAATAATATCTCTTAGGTGAATGTGCTTATTTCGAATTTCAACCATAGATCAAACGTTTTGCAAAAATTTTATGCGTCACGTTCCACCAAAAAGTAACGAATTTGAAAGCGCGATCATCCCATGTAGCGACTTTCGTCTCGGCACATCCCAACCTTACGGCTAAGTGACCAGGCTTTTGACACCTCACAGAGACTAGTATCCAGAACCTTTGGTTTTCAAAACTTTAGATTTCCGTATTTATATAAAATCACAAATTAAAAACGGAATAGGTCTTGTTCAAAAAAGCATATTGAAATTTAAGAAAATTAGATTTTTCCCTTTATTTATTAAAATCAACATTTATTTGCTCTTAATATAATTACACATCCTTTTAAAACTAAGGTAATACTCGACCTTTTAGAAGGCTTACAACATCGGTTGTGGTCGGCAAGATGCAGCATATTTTATATGTCTCGGATAATTACTATGTGCCTTATTTTAGAATGACTGAAAACATACGGTTGTGAGCCGGAAAATGCAAGTAAACTTTTATCGCCCACAGTTTTTATTATTATTACCTCATTTTTCCCTCCTCTTTTTTTTACCATTACCATGATATAGAGAAATTTCGTTTTAGAAAATTCAAGGGAAGTAATTTGAACTGAGACTCAAATTATTTAATGTATCGACTATACTTCAAAATTATTGTAATTAAGTTTAATTTTCGAAAGAGAGACGTATTATTAATCCGGTTGAGTTATGAGAGAGAAAAAGCCACTAAACTACACTTGTGAGACTCTTACGATCTCCAACTAATACCTTGGGATTGTAGTTTTATATACCTAAATAGATAACACATATAATATAAACCTAAGGCAATTAAGAAATTACCATGTTTACCTCGGTTAAATTTCATCTCTCAAAGATATTTAATAAATTTATTTAAATACGTATACTAAAACGGGCAAAATTGATCACCCGGGAGTTTCCTCAAAGACTAGTGAAATTGAAACATCGATTTTTAGTTCGGATTATGATTTGAAGAAGCAAAGATATTTTTGATAGCTATCACTACTAAAAATAAAGGCACAATTTTCAAATTTTAATTAAAAACGTGGAAAGGGGACACTAAAACTAAGGCCAAAAAAAACCTAAAGTCTAAAACAATTAAACCTTTTTTTATTTCTCTTTTTAAATGTGATTTAATTGACTAAAAACGAAGTTTAAAAAAACTAGAACGAAAACGGGGTTAAAACGAGAGATAAAAATTAAAACCGAGAACGGGAACGAAACCCGTTCTTTTAAAAAAGTGAATTTTTGCAAAAATAGGACCCTACGAAATGAAACAAATTTTTCCTTCAAACTTTTATATTTAAAATAAAATTTTAATAAAAAAGATTTTTATTTTTTGATTATTTTTCTATTTTTATGATTTCTTTAAAGTTAGTTTTTAAAAGAAAATAAAAAGATTAAAAATACTAAACTTATAGTAAATAATTCTAAGAAAAATACGAAAATAGCTTTTGCTATTTGGAAATCTAGGAAAAAAATAGACTTAAAGTGGGGGGGTCGTAGCTTATCAAATAAGCTACGAATTAAGCTGAAACAGCTTATTTAGCTTAAGAGGCCAAAACTAGTATAAAACTTAAATGTTGCATTAGACTAACAGAAAAGTCCCAAGGGCAAGCGGTAAGTGTGTGTGTGAAAAAGGTTGATGAGGGTTGAGACCCGGGTTCGAGTCTTGCTCACCCGGGTTTCCCCTTATCCTTTTTTTTTTAGAAAAACTAAAACTTGGAACTTATAGAGGACGCAAAAATAAGCAAATTTAATAAAAGGAACATAAGCTAAAACTAACTAATAAGCTCTTAAACAGCTTATTAAAAAGCTGAAAACAGAAACAAGTGTTTTTCCTTAGCTTTACTTATAAGCTTGCAAAAAGCTCAAATTTAACTCAAATTTAAAAAGAAAAGAAGTTTTGGAAAGCTTGTGATGAGCTTAATCCATAAATGAAAAGAAATCTAAGCTAGAAACACTTAAAGACATTTAAATTTGACGAAGAAAGTAACTAACTCAGGAAATGAGTTAAAAAGCTAAAAATTTAGAAAAGCTAAAATGCTTAAAAGGCCAGAGTAGAAACTGAGCTTATCAAGATTTATAAATCGACTAACAAACTTCTTATTTAAACAATAAAATCTAACTCTATAAACTAGAATTCAAATCTTAAAGCTATCATCTATTAGCTACTGTTTTTGGTCTTTTTAGATTTTTGGTGACTTTTAAGCTAAAATGTACTAAAGTAAATAAGCTGGAAAATGAAAGTTCAGTCCTAATTTATACTAAGTTATATCTATACAATATTATACTAAAAATTAGACTCCTAATTTCTACAAATCCAGTCTAAAAATGAAACTCAAAAACAGCTTATATACTCAGCATATGCTGAGTATATGAATCAGTATAAACTGATGTAATTGACCAAAGACAAATCCAAAAGTGCAGGTTACCTTGAGGGTAATCCTGCACTAAGAAACACTCAAGAAGAGTGTGTAAACTCAATTTAGTCACACACAAAGGCTAAAAGATCTTAAATCAAAATTAAACTCTCTAAACTTAAGCTTATAAGTCCCCTGGTGCTAGATCATGTAAAATAAGCCACTCAATCATCTCAACTTTGAACTAAGCTCTAAAACTTCTTAAAACTTGATTACTTATCAAATCTCAGCTGTCTCAAGCACTTTTACCAAATAACTTTGACTTAGTGTGGTCAAATTGGCTTATACCAAACACCTTTTTAACCTAGTGGTAGCTTAGAAAAAGTTTATGAAATGAAAACTAATTAACAAAACTTAAATATTAGATTAAATTTAGCTTATAACTAACTTAATTCACATGATTTAACAGCTAAATTAGCAATAATCAAAGATCTAAGCTATTTTACTATATTTTTTTTTGGTTTTTTTTAAAGCTTATATGACAGTTTATAAAAATCTATGATCTAGGTTATGAAAAGTAAAGACAGATGAACTATTGTGACTATTAAGCTAAATAAAACCCAATTAAGCAAAAATTAGCAAACTTAATAAGCAAATAAGCAGATCTAAATATGCAAATATCAAATAACAAGCTATCTAACTACTTATTAAAGCTAGAAATTAAATGTTAGAAAAGTAAAGGAGGACTTACAAGTAGCTTCAGCTTAGAACAGAAGCTTGTGTGCTCTTAAGAGCTTATGGATTAGCTCTCCTAGCTTATGAATAAGCTAGGAGTATAAGTCCCATTTGGTTATCCATTTCAACCAACTTCCAAAAGCTTTCCATTATTATGCAAGGGTAAGGTATAGGATTTAAGCTGATTTTAGTTGTTAAAATAAGGTTAAGACTAGTTAAGCTCAAATCAAGAGCTTAGAGACTCTTGAGAGCTTATTATGAGCTTATTGAGAAAATTGGCTAATTTAGAGATCTTATGAATTAAAAGAGACTAAGAAGATTAAAGGCAAATTTTAACTTTTATTAACTAAAAAAAACTCTGATTACATTATATAGAAAGGAGATTACAAAACATTTAAGAAAAATTCGAAATTATGCTAGACTAAAAGCTACTAAAAAAACTAGATAGTGCGTGTGTGAGAGGTGAGGCCTATTTATAGCTGAACAAAGAACCTTCTAGCCCCTTGCCTTCATCAGTCATCCACCTTTGATCTTTCTTTCATTTTTGATCTTTGTTTTTGGCCATTGGATCACTAAGTGACCTCACACGGATTGCCAAGCTGGCATTTCATGTGAGGCTCACTTGTGCTTCTTTTCTGAGAGGAAATGGTACAAATACCCACTAATCTTGTGCTTTCACCATTGCTGACGTGTGAGGTGAGCTTGAGTGAGGATAAGTAACCCCTTGATTTGACTGATTTGACCCCTTATTTGTATTAAGGAGCTCATGAATTGACTAATGGGCCCTTTAATTCTTAATTGCCCCTTGTTTTGACTAAGGTGAATGGTGGGAGAGACGATGAATAGTAACACGATTTTACCCGCCCTTTTTCTAACTGAAAAGGGTAAATTCGTTTTGAACTTTTGGGAAATGGCAACTTCAGTCCCTCTCTTTCTTTTACCATATTGTAGAGTAAAAACAAGTTTTCGAAATTACAAGAATGGTCCTTGTGGTTGTTATAAAAGGAAATGGGCTAAGATACTTGGGCCGGGTTGGGCTTTTTGGGCTTAGGGTTTCCAGGTAGGGTTTTTTTAAGGTTTTTAGGCCCATTAAGGGTAGGGACCATTTGTGAATGTTTCTGAAAGTTGAGGGGCTTAAGTGGAATATTTTGGTTCTTGTTGACTTTTGTTGACCAATGTTTGACTTTTCTTTGACTGGATTTGACTGAGGCTTGACTTTTCTGGCTTCGGCTTTGATTCTTTGGCTTCTTTTTGTACTCTTTTGATTCTCGTGTCCGTGTTTGCTTGTTTTTGACTGTTTTCTTGTGATTTTTGATATATCCGTACCTGCACACACAAAACACAAATACAAGCATAATTTTGCCATTTTTGGTCTGTTTTGGGTTTAATTGGGTTATTTTAGGTACAAACGGATATGTGTATTCTACACTTATCAAAATTCCCCAAACTAAACGATTGTGTGTCCTCACGCAATATCACATGCCTTATAACCAAATACCTCGAAACTTCCCCAAACTAAACCTTTGAAGAGTAGCAAAGATTTTTGTTGAGAGAGTTAAGAGATCACAAGTTATAAAACACCCGACTTCCCATTTTCTAAGATTTTTCTCTTTTTATGATTTTTCTTGATAATTAACTACCTAACTACAACTTATTTGTGTTGACATAATGTATTGTTTTCATTACCTTATTGGTAACTTTTAGGATCATAGAACAAAAAGCACAATTAAGTGTCTAAAAGATAACTTCATCATCCCCGATTTTTCACTTTTCCCATGCTAAGCTTAAAAATAAGATCACTGTTAATTACGAGCTAAGTGCATAAGAATACTTTTTCATTTATTAACTTGCTGAATTCCTCTTACCGACATAAATTTCATTATTTTAATTTAGTGTGCTGTGCTCAAATCATTAATTTAAACATTTTAAATCCACATATTTAGATAGTTGAAATCCGACCAAGCTTTACACATGGCTTTTGGGCCAATATGTTAAAACACTTAAACAAGAATCACATCTCAAAGCAAAAACAAAAACTCCTTTAGCTAAGACCATCGTTGGTTCACTTTGTCCCAAGAATGATATCTTCTCTAGCAAATCCACCATCATCCGGTAAGTTCTAAGGCTTTTGGGACACCCACATCGGAGAATACTAATCGAAAAGCATTGAACTTCGATGGAAAAAGCTTTGTAGACTTTTGAAAACCTTAGTCAAAAGAAACTCCTTGGTATTTAGAAAATGATTTTTACAATTTATTTTTCTATCTTGCAAAAATATTTATATTTCGATTTACATATTAGGTTAGGAATCGGTTGTATCTCTTTTTCTTTCGACCGACACACGGCCATGCCTCCGACAAGAGCTCGTGTACTTGTTATGATACCATCACCTAATATACAACATCCATCTTTCTTTCGATGTCACATCGGGAGCGAACCGACAAATGCCCATGTACTTTATTACGATGGAGTTTGTATATTAATTATTAACACTAAGGATTTATAACTTGCATATTTTTTTTTATTTTTTTTAAGATTAAACACATTATTTTTGCAAATAGAAAAATTTCGTTTTAGAAAACCAAAGTATAAATTTGAACTAAAATTCTTATTTACAAATGATGTCGACTTCATCGATAAAGCTTTTTCTCTAAATATGTTGATTAGACTTTTAAGAGTAAAACTCTAATTTGTAGAAATAAAGAGAACAGTATAATTAAATCATTTTAAGAACTCCGGGGATGATAGTGAAGAGCTAAAGTTTTCTTTTAAGCGCCTTTAAGTTTTCCAAATAAACTTTGTTTAGCATCCTAATTCGTAACTAACACTATCATCTCTTATTCTTTGCAATTTAAAATCTCTAATAAAGAAATTCGCAAATACTTAGCCTATATAAAATCCAACTCGGCCTATTTAAAATCTTCTTGAGATTAGCACAAGTTTTCTTTTACTAATGATTCAAGTCTAGCATGTTTAAAGTCTACATGAGACTAGCACAAACTTTCATCATTAATTGCTAAGGGAGAAAGCTAGAACTCTACACGTACGATCGGGTCAAAAATTACTTCTTATTCTTACCAACGGAAAACCTACATTTTATGTCAACACTTTTTTTTATATTCAACTTCCTTAAAAATTTAAAATTTTTGCTATTTTTGTGGGAAAACGGGTACGTGAGAACAAAACAATAAGCAAGCAACATCAAATCGATAGATTCCCTTCCCCAAACTAAAACGAAACATTGTCCTCAATGTTTAAAGTCAGGTCTCTACGAAAATCTAAGCCGTTTATGAGGTATGCAAAGATAAACGTTAATCGATAAGATGAAAGGATATCGGATCTCCCCAAACTAATTTTACACAAAGGATGAGAAGCTCGAGTGAAGCGGGAAAAATCAACCGGACACGAGAGGCTTCAAAGAATTTGTTGGGTTGATCCTACAAAAATCACAACAAACAAGCAACAAACATCGAGAAATCGGAAAGAGTACAAGCCTCTCTCAACACAACACATTTAGATAAAAATAAAAAGAATATAGAAAAGATAAGCATGGGGTGAACTCCCACGAAGCGGCTTGTTTTTGGTCACCGAGTCGCAAGCTCGACTCGATCCCTGAATTTAGTTGTCCTTAGGGAAAGTCTGGAGTGCTTAAGACGGTGGCAGTTGACTTTGAAATTCGAACCATCGGCATGAGACAATTTGGCAGTGCCATAAGGATAAACTTCGGTGATTGTGAAAGGTCCTAACCATCGGGATTTGAGCTTTCCAGAGAAAATCTTTAATCGGGAGTTAAAAAGCAAGACTTGATCAACATCATTGAAAATTCGGTTCTTTATCTTGGAATCGTGTAGTTTCTTTGTCTTCTCCTTGTAGATTAGCGAATTCTCGTAAGCTTGATCACAAAGCTCGCTAAGTTCATTGAGTTGGAGCTTTCGATGATCGCCCGCGGTGTTTAAATCGAAGTTGGCATGCTTAAGAGCCCAATATGCTTTATGTTCTAATTCAACTGGTAAGTGACACGCTTTTCCAT
>BQNB010014984.1:0-74078 GCA_026074375.1 Tanacetum coccineum
TATACATCACTTACTAGTCAAGCTTAACGGAACAAGCTCCGGCCTAAAGTCAAAGATCACTACATCATGATTCACAAGATAAAGTCAAGAAAACAAGTCTGCGAGCACAAGACTGAAGACAAAGCATAGTATGCTAGGTTTAAGTTTTTGTGAAATGGAGTGACCTCCCTTAGGGGGAGATTGTTAGGAATACGAAAGTATCGGTCACTTCCATAAATATCGTTAGATAGCTCATTAAGTAATATTTGGAAACTAGATTGACTAGTTTAGGAAAAGGCCATGGACAAAGCCCATATGGCAGGCCTATACTAGGTATATAAACCCTTTCCGTGCTATGGAAAGGGTGTTGCTTGTTTCATTTTCACATACTAATCTTACATTATTCTCTTTCACTTTCTCTCACTAGAAGCAACCTCCCACTCTCTTTCTCTCTCTAGATTTCTTCATTCTTATAGGTGTGTTTAAAGATTACTTAGATTTTACAATTGGTATCAAGAGCCATGGGGTGATAATCAAGTTCTTGTGTGCGTTTTCCCTTCTTTTTTAGTGTATTGGTTCGAATCTTTGAGGGTTTAAAAACCATAAAGTTTACTACTTTCTTCTTCTTTTGTTTTAGTATTATCTAGTTGTACAAGTAAAACCTTAGAAAATTCATAGAAATCTTCATTTTGATAAGTTTTGGTTAGAAAAGTGCGTTTGTGTCCAAAATCTTGATTTAAAAATTTTTGTGTTAAAAAGTTTAAAGATTGTATTTTTAAGGTTCTACTAGGCTTAGATATGTAAGTTGTACAAGAATTTTGAGTAAAAACGTCAAAAAGTGAGTCTTTTAGTGTTTTGGAAAAGTTGAAGTTCGTTTTTGTAGGAGGCGAATTAATTTGGTTTGAAGGTGAATTAATTTATTTTCTTTTGAAGGCGAACTAAGGATTTTCCTTAAAGGTGAATTAAGGATTTTTCTGAAGGCGAATTAAGGATTCTTCTGAAGGCGAATTAAGGATTTTTCTGAAGGCGACTTAAGGATTTTTCTGAAGGCGAATTAAAGATTTTTCTTAAGGCGAATTAAGGATTTTTTTTCTTGTGAGGCGAATTAATCCATTTAATTGACAAGGCAAATTAATCCACTCTCTTATTGAGGTGAATTAATCCTTTTTCCTCAGAAGGCGAATTAATCCTCTATTGAAAAAAGGTGATTTATTCATTTCCTGTAGAAGGCGATTTAATCATTTCTTGTTGAAGGCGATTTAATCTTCCTTAGAGGCGAATTTAATCATTTCTTCAGAGGCGAATTAATCACATTTGACTTATACGATTTATTTCTTTGATTTGTAAAATCCCGTGAAATGTTGTTTTCCTGGTTTAATCAAGAATTGTATAATCCCGTGTATTTTCAAGACCTAAAACACTTAAAACCAACCCACTTTAACACAATTACTTCTTATCAATTTCCGATCAACAAGTAATCTTTTCACATAACAACAAAGTAATAATGTCTACTCTTGCTGAATTCATGATACTCTCTGGTGGTGACAATCGTCTACCAATGTTGGAGAAACACCTGTATGATTCTTGGAAAAGCATAATGGAACTTTACATAAAAACAGAGAGCATGGAAGAATGATACTTAAATCAGTTGAACATGGTCCACTCATTTGGCCTACGATTGAAGAAAATGGTGTGACCAGGACAAAGAAATATGAGGAATTGTTCGCAACTGAAAAAATTCAAGTTGATTGTGATCTCAAGGAAACTAATATCATTCTTCAAGGACTACCATCTGATGTCTATTCACTCATTAATCATCACAGAGTTTCCAAGGATCTATGTGAAAGAGTTCAACTACTAATGTAAGGTACCTCATTGACAAAGCAAGAAAGGGAGTGTAAATTGTATGATGCATTTGATAAGTTTGCTCACATCAAGGGGGAATCACTTCATCAGTATTACTTGAGATTTACTCAGCTGATCAATGACATGAACATTTACAAAATGAAATTAGAGCAATTTTAAGTCAATACCAAGTTCTTAAACAGTCTTCCACCTGAATGGAGTAAGTTTGTGACTGATGTCAAACTTCTAAGAGATTTTCACACTACCAACTTTGATCAGCTTCATGCATATCTTGAACAACATGAACTCCATGTAAATGAAGTCCGTCTTATGCGTGAACGCAATAAAGATCCACTTGCACTAGTTGCAAATCCTCAAATGACACCATCACACTTCAACACATATCAATCCTCATACAACAATCCTCAGTTCCAACAATAGTTTTCACCATCTCAGTCTCCTTAATATGGATCAATTCATCCTACACAACATTACTCAACTACTTATCCATTCACACCTAGTGCAATTACTTACCTGTCAAGACTACATCCTAATGCTTACTCATCCACAGTATAACAAGATGTTTGTCCACAACCACAATCCATTCCTCAAATTGAATATATTGTCTCCACAGTTAATCAACAAACATATCTTGTTGAATTTCCTCAAATAGACTCCGGTCTAGCAATTCCTGTATTTAAGCAAGGAGATGACCTAATTGATGTCATTAACAAAATGATGTCATTTCTATCTACTGTCGTCACATCTCGTTTTCCAACTACCAATAATAAGCTAAGGAATTCTTCCAACCCAAGACAACAAGCAACTATTCATAATGGAAGGGTGACTGTTCAACCAGTTCATGGGAGACAAACTTCATTTGCTGCTGGTACTTTTGGAACAAGGGCTAACATCTTAGGAACAGGAGGGAATAATTCAGGTCAACAAAGAGTTGTGAAGTGTTTTAACTGCCAAGGGGAAGATCACATGGCAAGACAGTGCCCAAAGCCAAAGAGGAAATGGGATGCTACATGGTTTAAGGATAAAGTTCTTCTGGTTGAAGCACAAGGATTCGGTAAAGTTCTAAATAAGGAGGAATTGAAATTTTTGGCAGACCCTGGAGTTGCAGAAGGTCTAGTTACACAGACGGTCATTATACATAATGCAGCTTATTAAGCAGATGATTTAGATGCATATGATTCTGACTTTGACGACTTCTTTATAGCCATAGCAGTTCTTATGGCCAATTTGTCTAGTTACGGATCAAATGTTCTCTTCGAGGTACCTCACTTTGAAAACACTCATAATGATATGCTAAATAAAAGTGTGCAAGAGATACTGTATTCTAAACAAACTTATCTTGTGAATTATCCAGAGAATGAGATAACAAGTGATAGCAATATCATTCCTTATTCTCAATATCTTCTTGAAACATAAAATGCAGCTGTTCTGGATATAAATTCTTCTGCACAACAAGATGCCATGATATTATCTGTGTTTGAACAACTGTCAAATCAAGTAACTAATTGTAACAAGGTCAATAAGGACAATCTAATTGCCAATGAATCCTTATTTGCTGAGCTTGAAAGATATAAAGAACGGGTGAAATTGCTAGAAGAAAGACAAAATGTGGATTTAAGTACCCGAGAAAAGCTTATAATGGATGATAGAATTCGGAATAAAAATGCACAGTTTATGGATTTTGAAAAAGAAATTAACTATCTTAAACAAACTCTTTCTAAACAATCGAAGGAAAATAAATTGTTAACAAAAACATTTAATGTTTTCAAAAACGAATCCAAGGAAAAGGTAGCTAAGAATATTGATAAAGAAATTGCTTTGGAAAAGAAAGTTAAAGAACTAGAGAATATTGTTTGTAAAATGGGTAAATCCGCGCAAACTGTGCATATATTCACGAAACCACAAGTTTTCTATGATAACAACCTGAAACAAGCTCTTGGTTTTCAAAATCCTTTCTATATTAAGAAAGCTCAGCAGATTAGGCCAATGCTTTATGATGGTAGTGTTATTGCTAAGGAAACCAATGTGATTTCAATTGATGATTCTGAAGAGACTTTGATGCTTGAGGAAGAGAGTCGATCCAAAATGCTTTTAAAACAAAGTGATCGAATGGTCTTAGAAAAGAAAGTTAACATTAAATCAATTAATTATGCTGAGTTAAATCGATTATCTGAAGATTTTGGTAAACGTTTTGTCCTACAACAAGAACTGTCTGATGAACGAGCTTTCCAGTTACAAATTTCACACCCTAATACTGACCAATCAGCTTCTTCGCCTGTCAAAATTAAGGCTCCTCGGGAACTTCCTAAGGTAAGCCTAGTTAATACAAGCCTTAAAAAGCTTAAATACCATCTTGTCCAATTTGACAATGTGGTGAAAAAGCGGATTACACCTGATGCTTTAACAGAAGGGAATGAGGGTTTGGACACACTAAAGCTGTTTTTCTAAAAGAAATAATTCCATTTTTAAAGACATTAAAAGACATATTTAATATTTTTGATAAAGATCTTTTAAATGAGGTAACGAAAGTACAAACAGTTTTTAACCAGATGGAAGTTGCAGTTCAACAGTATTATGTAGAGAAATAGTGCTTTGAAATTTAAAAGAAACAATTTTTGATTGAAAACGATGACTCTTGGATCAAATCATTTCTCAAGATATTGTGAATATTGTTGTGAATTATTCAATGGATATAAATTCTTCTGTGATTGTGAATTCTTCGTTGGATATAAATACTTCTGTGAATGTGAATTCTTCTGCTGCTATGAATTTTTCTGTGAATTATGTGGAAATGTGCAACAAGTGTCTCGAACTTGAAGCTGACCTTATCAAACAACACAACATTGTTGAAAAAGATGAGTATAATATACTTTCGAAAAGCTTTTCTAAACTTGAACAACACTGCATTTCTCTTGAACTTGCAATTTGCAACTCAATAAAGAAATTTTTTCAAAACAATAACACATCTGTGAACCAAACTGAACCTTTATTTGATCAATTGTTTGAATTGGACAATTTGAAAGCTGAGCTTCAAGCAAAAGACACAACAATTGAGAAGTTGAAGGCAAACATTAAATATTTGAATAAAACTTCCACCACAAACAGTGTGAAAAAGGATATAGATGAGATTGAGACCATCAACATAGAATTGGAACATAGGGTGGCAAAACTAATTACTGAGAATGAGCATTTGAAACAGACTTATAAATAACTTTATGATTCAATTAAACCATCACGTTTTCGTACTAAAGAACATGCTGAATCTTTGGTTAATCAATTAAATCAAAAGTCTGTTGAAATTACTGATTTAAATGCTCAACTTCAAGAAATTTTTTTGTCATAACAACATTAAAAAATGATCTTAGGAAATTCAAAGGAAAAGACATAGTCAAAAATGCAGCCCAAATGTCAAATACTACCACTATTGCTCCAGGAATGTATAAGCTTGACCCAATAACTTTGGCTCCTAAGGATAAGAACAATAGAAAAACTCACATATACTACCTTAAGCACACTATGGAACAAGCTGCTATTCTTAGGGAGATAGTTGAACAAGCCAAATCACTAAACCCTTTAGATAGTGCATCTTACTCTGCCTGTAAGTATGTTAAGCTGATTCAAGAGTTGCTATGATATGTTAGAGATACTTGCCCTGATATTTACAAACCGAGTGAGAAATTAGTTGCTGTCACGCCTATTAACAAAAAGAAAAAAGTTAGGTTTGCTGAACCCGTCATATCATCAAGCACATCTCAAAAACAATTAGGCTCTTTCCAAACAAAGACCAAACAGACCACCAACAATTTTGTGTCTACTTCGACAGGAGTAAGCCGGTCTACTAAATCTAGCAGGTCAAAGTCTATAGACAATACAAAGAATGATAGGATCCAACAGATTTCAAGTAGTACCCAAAAGAAGAATAAAGTAGAAAACCACTCTAAGATAGTTAAGTCTTGTTTGAATAAACTAAATTGTGTTGTTGAACCATCTGGAAATGCAAATGTGCAGCATTCCAAATTAAATACAAATTATGAGCTAATGTGCGTTAAATGTAATAGTTCTATGTTTGATGCTAGACATGAATTGTGCTTTCTTGAATTTGTTTCTGATATGAATGCGAGTTCCAAATCTAAGTCTGTTAAGATAGCTAAAAAGAAAGAAGAATGGAAACCTACAGGAAAAGTGTTTACTAAAATTAGATATAACTGGAGACCCACAGGAAGGACTTTCAATGTAGTTGTAAATGTGTGCCCTTTAACTAGGATTACCGCACTAATAAAGCGCCTCTTAGGGAACCCATTCCTTGATAAGAAAATGCACAAGAATTTGTAGTAACTAAGGTTTATACTAGGAGACCTAAGGTACCTAAGACTAATGGTTCTAATAGCAAACCTAAGATTGCAAAATATGTGATTTCTAACAAAACAGAACTCGGTACATCACGGGGATCCAATACTTCAGTTGCTCTATCTTCTTTATCTGTTGATCTCAGGTTTTCCAAATTGTTTTGTGGTATTTGGACTTCGGATGCTCCAAGCACATGACTGGAGATCACTCTCAGCTCACCAATTTTGTTCATAAGTTTCTCGGTACTGTCAAGTTCGGTAACGACCAGATTATAAAGATTACGGGGTATGGTGACTATTAGATAGGGAATATCATAATTTCAAGGGTTTATTATGTGGAAGGACTAGGACACAATCTATTCACTGTTGGTCAATTCTGCGACTCAGATCTTGAAGTAGCTTTTAGAAAACAGACGCGTCCCTTTGTTCGTAATCTTGAAAGGTGTTGATTTACTCAGTAGGCCACCTAGTTCTCGGGAAATACCAACCTTTATACATTTTCCATTGGGGTTATTTGATAGGCGGTATTCTTACTATTGTCTCTCTTGGCAAAGTTTATAATAGACAAATTCATAGTTATGGCACACGACGATTGTCACATTTGAAAACTTTGGTTGCTATTTATCATTTGTTTAAAAATGGTTCTAGTTACGAGAGTCTTCATCAAATTGAATGAATTTTAAAAAGATCATCTATGTTTTATTGTTGTGTTTCATGGGCAAAAAGCAAGATAAGCTAACAATTAAATAAAACTAAATCTGAAGTCACCTATAGGGGCAAAAACTATATACTTTTGATCATGGATCTTTATGGGCCCTATGCGTTGTTGCAAGGATAAATGGGGAACAATTGCATCCTCTTCATTGTGGATGGATTTACTCTTGGTATCAATTGAGTAAAGTTTTTAGCATTAACAGGATGTTGCTCCTAATTTTAATAATCAGTTTCTGAAGTGTTATGGTTCAGGATTGAATGCAAATGTAAGGTACATTCGTCTCGGATTATGGAAATGAGTCTTGTCAATCAAAACTCTGCGTAGCTATTATGAGAGTGTTGGTATCTCTCATGAAACATCAGTTGCGCGATCTCCACAACAAAAGGATGTCATTGAAAGGCGAAATTCTACCTCTTATTGAAGGTCGCATCGAAACATGTTAATCTACGCAAATAGCTCTTTTTTTCCTTTGGGCTGGGGCAGTCGTAGTCGCATACCGCATGGTAACAAAACTGTCCATTATACGGCGTCAACCATGAAAAATCCCTTATGAGCTACTTACATGACAGAAAACCCATCTTTCTTAACTTTGTCCTTTGGAGCAACTTTCTATACAAACAATGATTACGTGAGGATTTGGGCAAATCTTCATGCTAATGTGATTATAGGCATTATCATTGGAATTATGAAACCCAAAATGAAAGATTACGTATCTACAACCGATATTAACCCGAAAATCTTTAAAAACTATCCATGTCCGATTTTGATGAGCTGACTGGATAGGCTTTGAATAATCATGTTAAGGAACCGGACTTCATTTTTTGACTCCTGCGAATCCAAGTTCAAGACTAGTTGCAAACCCTATTCCTCAACAACCTTGTAATCCACCACCAAGAGGATGATTGGGATTGTTTGTTCCAACCCATGTTCGATGAATACTTCAATCCTTCAACAATTGTTGTTTCTCCAGTTCTAGTCACTGCTGCCACAAAGTGTTGGTTGATTTAGTTGTTCAACATATGTTCTTAAGTCAATTGAACATGTTCGATCAATCAACTCAGTATCCCATTGATGACATCAAATACGTCACTTTATTATATCTTTTATTCCATCTGTTTTGCCACTTTATATAATTTATTGGCAATATTTGGTACTTATTGCTTTTTAAAGTTAATAAATGCAGGTTTTAATTCATGAGTGTTTAGTGAAAGAAAAGTAAAAGGCGACACCATAATTTGGAGCTAAATCGAAGATATTTAAGATTGCTGATTTCTGACAAAATACCACATTTTTTAAAAAATATCAAAAAAATGAGATACGGCCAGGCGGTATCCGCCGCCTATACTTCACAAGAAATTACGTTTGACAAATTACTAATTCGGCGTCTATACCTTCTGTCTTAAATACGCGATCCATGAAGATAACTATTCTATGATATAGTAAATCAAGTAAATTGGGAATGATATCACTGATTGATTATGAACATAGCACACACTCCAAGGAATCCAACCCAATACGCCGTATTGACCTTACCAGATATGGCGTATCGAGTCTTTTTTAGACACTATAAATATAGAAAGAATCAAAAAAAGAGTTTTTCAGTGGGTCAATATCATACTTCTTTTATAATAGTTATTAAAGACGAAATTTTTTAGAAGAAAAAGATACAGCACCAAGGTCAAGCATTGATCACAAATCTATAGAAGACATCATGTAATTTTTACTCTCTTAATCGTTCGATTTTCATTGTTTGATTACACTTGTATAATTACAATGGTTGTGGGCTCGATTTGCGGACTGTGATCATGCACGAGTCCCACAAATCGAAGTATTCTATCCATCCAGGTTCCGAGAAAATGTATCAAGACGTAAAGAAGCTATATTGGTGGCCCAATATGAAAGCTGATATCGCCACCTATGTTAGCAAGTGCTTGACCTGTGCTAAGGTCAAGGCCGAACATCAGAGACAATCGGGTTTGTTGGTACAACCCGAGATACCTCAATGGAAGTGGGACAATATCACGATGGATTTTGTCACAAAGCTTCCTAAGTCATCACAAGGGTATGACACCATTTGGGTAATCGTTGACCGTCTTACAAAGTCCGCAATCTTTATACCCATGAAAGAAACTGACCCTCTGGAGAAACTAGCGAGAATGTACCTAAAGGAAGTAGTAACAAGGCATGGAATACCGGTCTCGATTATTTGTGATCGTGACCCTAGGTTCGCATCAAATTTCTGGAGGTCACTTCAGAAAGCTTTGGGTACAAGTTTAGATATGAGTACGGCATATCATCCGCAAACTGACGGACAAAGCGAGAGAACCATTCAAACTCTCGAAGATATGCTTAGAGCTTGTGTGATCGACTTTGGAAATGGTTGGGTTAAACATTTGCCATTGGTCGAGTTTTCATACAATAACAGTTATCATGCTAGCATTAAGGCTGCACCCTTTGAGGCACTTTACGGTAGAAAATGTCGTTCGCCTGTTTGTTGGGCTGAGGTTGGAGAAGTTCAACTCACCGGTCCAGAGATAGTACAAGAGACGACTGAGAAAATCATTCAAGTTAAGCAAAGGATGCAAGCCGCTCGTGATAGGCAAAAGAGCTACGCTGATTTGAAGCGTAAGCCGATGGAGTTTGAGGTTGGAGATAAAGTGATGCTCAAGGTTTCGCCTTGGAAAGGGGTTGTACGTTTTGGCAAACGAGGGAAATTAAATCCCAGGTTTGTTGGACCTTTCAAGGTAATAAAAAGGGTTGGAGACGTTGCATACAAGCTCGAGCTTCCTGAGGAGCTGAGCAGAGTTCATAATACATTTCACGTGTCCAACTTAAAGAAGTGTCATGCCGACGAACCCTTAGCCGTTCCGTTGGATGGACTTCATTTTGATGACAAGCTTCAGTTTGTCGAGGAACCTATAGAGATCACAGATCGTGAAGTTAAACGGTTGAAGCGAAGCCGTATCCCATTAGTCAAGGTTCGATGGAACTCCAAGAGAGGTCCTGAGTTTACATGGGAACGTGAAGATCAATTCAGGAAGAAATATCCACACCTCTTCACCAAGACTGCACCGTCGTCAAGTGCCGTGTGATAAGCCTTGAGGACAAGGCTCATTTAACGGGGGAAGACTATAACACCTCGTGTTTTAGGTCATTGTATGACATTATGTAATTCACAATTTATTTTTAGGGTTTTACGCGTTTACTCTTAAACCGTAAACGTTAAGTTAAATCGCGTAAACTAAAAATGATCATTCAATGTAAACGGGCATTAAACGATTAAATGTTTACATCAAGCAAGTGTTATATGATTATTATAAGGATAATTAATAACTTTGTTCATCTTATTTTTATTGGCTACGTAAAATGCTTACGTTTCGCGATAAAACGCGTTTCGGCATTCCCGGAAGCACCAAAACCTAACTACGCTTAAACGAATACCCACGATTATACCCAATACACAAAATAATCAAAATAACATCACATATATGTATATGTGCCGAAATTTTGATGATAGGACCAAGAATTAGCAACTTGTCCATAATATCTAGATATTAAGAAAGATCTAGGGAACCAACTCTTACACCATGAACCACTTGGCTATTTAACCTTGTGCAAGGGTTAGAAAGTAACCATGGTTAGGTTAATAAGATATTTTCACTATAAATAGCATGCATGCATAAGTGAAGTTTCTTACAACTTTACACTTAACAAAAATCTTTTCTCTCTTCCTTTCTCTCTTATAGCTCACGGCATTTTAAGCCATCCATAAGCAAACCATACAAACTTTTATACAATCCATACAACCCTTTACACATCAATCCTAAGGCATACTAAAGTGTTTTCAAGCCTTGGATCATCATTTGCAAGTATTAAGGAAGAAAAGGAAAGATTAGGGTTTCAAACCTAATCTAGGGTTTATAAACTTGAAAGCTTGGGTTTTAAGTCTAAACACGGGTTTAGCATTCATTTCTCATCTCATACATCGTCCCTAAGGTCTTCCTAATTCCTTTATACTTTTATTTCTTATGATTTTATGTGTAATATGTTAATTATGGCTAAATCACCACTAAGGACTTTTTAATATGTAAAATGAGTTATTATTTATGTTTATGATTTTATGCACTTATTCTTATGTCATATGGTCATATATATCATGGAAAAGTGAAAGTAAAAGTATGTTAACATATGGTTTAAGTATAAACATGTTTAGGTTAAATTAGGGTTTTATAAGTTTTCTTAATCTTCACATGTGAAAATAATGGAAAGTAAATTATTAAACTTGTTACAATGAATTTATAAGGACTATGGATGATCTTGGACATTAATATAAGTATCACATATGTTACATATAGTTATTAGGGTTTTTAAAGTAAACTACTAAATCAAATAATACATAAAAACAAGGTTTTTATAAAGATATACATATGAATACTTAGGGGCTGTTTAAAATCCGAATTCCTTACAGAGGGTTTGATATAATATAATAATAATACGTCTCGTGACGATTCCAAAATGATAAGAAACTCGAAAAACCGATTTATAACGAAAAAGATACGTTAATTACGAGTTTACGACTATAAATACTTTTATAAAACTATTTTTATAAAAGTTACTATTCATTACAGCAACTTTCATTTTTAAAACATCTAAAATATGATATAACTTTTAATTACGAGATCGTACTCGAAAGAATCGCTAAAAACGGAACTATAACGAATAAACTACGAAGTTTACGATAATTAAAGTTTATAAAAGTAATTTTATAAACTATGAACAGTAAAAGTACTATTCATCAGTGGGATTAACTTTATAAAATATAATACATCTTTTAATAACAAAGACGTACTCGAAGGAATCACTAAAATCGGGATTAAAACGGATAAGTTATTACGATTACGAGTTTACGCTAATTAAAACCTAAAAACGACTAACTAGCTGTTGTGAACAGTAAAATTACTATTCATAGTCGCAAAATATCAAAAACGTAAAGAATGTAATAATTTTGATCACTCTTACTTACTACGAAGACGTTGACGCAAGAAAACGATCTAGCAACGGACTTAAAACACAAATTAGGTCTTTTTATACGAAAAATATATTATAAAACGATTCCAACTTTATAAATATTAGTTTACTAAAACGATTAGTCGGTGATTAAAGCTATATAGAAGATTGATTGGTTAACAAAGTGCTAAAATAACTAGGAGTTTCATAATGAGGCCTCTCGGATGGACGTATCGACGGTTTTGGATTACGATTTAAAGTGCCCCTAAACTCTCTCGATGTCAAGTCATACCTCTTGAGTATGCATAACCACACAATAGTACGATGTAACAACTATAAATTATATTCATGTATTATTAAATACTCGTACTTAATCGACCTTAATTTAAATAGGTTGCATCTAAAACGTTTCGTGACTGTTTTATCTGTGGATTATAGGATCTATCTATACCAAGGGAGTTCAAAGCCCACTTTTTATAGTTTAACTGATTTTACTATTATTTGGGTTGAAAACATGCTTGTTTTATAAATTGACGCAAGGTTTTTAAATATATTGATTATGTGCTTGCCGAAGTACGATGAACCCTCTGAGCTATATCATGAACTGTTAATTGCCATAAATGTTATTTTAATTGCATTAGTGAGCGCGCATGTTATAAATAGATCAGATTGGGAGTAACCTCCCCGTTTTGGGTGATTACTATCACCGGAACGAACGTTGACCATGTCAGACTTGGATTGCGGTTACAACATCTTACGGCAAAATAAACTGCAAAAATAGCAAATAGTAGGTTGACTTCAAGTGTCATGAGCCTTAGTGGCAACAGAAGCTGGTTTTGTGATTGTTGCATATTTGTAATACATCACGGAAAGTCCTTGCTTCCTGCATAATGTAAATATATAAACCTATGAATTCAACAACAATTTTGTTGACTTTTAACAATGTTTTCAGAAGGTCATAGCAACGAGGTGACCAAGGATGCCGTTGATTAGATTTTGGACTGCACACTTAAAGAGTAATGAGCATCATATTTTGGGAAATGTATTGTTGTCTTTTTGTAATATTAAACAAGGACAATAAAGCTTTATGCTTTTGTATCATGTCTTATAGTTAAAATCCAATGTTATCAAATTAAACAACTTTCTGTGTCATACTTAATATATATCTGTGCTATTATCTGAAGTAACATGCCCCGAATCCTGATTCCGCTGCGGAACCTCCAGACTGCCATTTTGGGGGTGTTATACGTCAGGTCTTGAGGGCATGTAGTTCCCAGTGTAGGGAGGGGGAACTGCATAAAACCCTTCACCTGTTTTGAATCTATCATTTACTAGACTATCATCCACATCACTTTCTCTACTGTTAAACACACTATGAACCACTTCACTCTCATTTATTTGACTATCATAACCAAGACCAATAGCTTTGTCTTTTAGCACTTATTTGACTATTTATCATTTAGATAGATTCTTTTGATGATTCTTTAAATTTTTCTAGTTTAATTATTCTAAATCAATTTTCTCTTTAACGCTTCTTCTAACAAATTTTTCAGGTCTTTGATAAATATCTTCACTTGGACCATCATACTTTTAAAACGAATGTCTACTTCCATAAACAGCTTCATTCTTTTCATGAATACTACCTAGAGCTCTCTAATGATTCTAATCCTATTTTGATAACCTATAATTTCTAGATTAATTTTTTCAAGAGCTTCACACGCTGTTGATTCATACGTTTTTGAAGAGTTTCATATGATTTTAAGCATCTTTAGAGAAATATGTATCCAGAGGTCTAAACTTGATAAACTTGATGAACCTTGGGAAATGTATAAGCATTAGATCAAAGTTTGTGATGCCTTCTTCAGCCTTAAAGCTCCAATTATAACCACCTATCTCATCTTGAACAACATAGGCATTTGCAGGAGTTTTCACTGGTACAACCTTTCTTGGACCATCTCCATTTCTATTCCCCTGATGTCCTTGGCCCTGTAAAATTCATATTCTCTACAAAGGACCTCAGTCACTCCCGTGAGCAGTTAACATTCAACCTTTGTCCATATCAAATCCAAGCAGTTTCTTTTCCATTGAAAATTCCATATTCCTTCCTGTCTTCTTTAAGAATCTTTTCACCCCTTATGGTAAGCAGGGCCACCTGCCATTGTAGATCCCATCTCTTTAAGATCAGTAATATCAATCTGCTGCCAAAATCTCAATGTCCAAGTTGTGGAACTATTAATTTATTAGCAAAGAAGGAAAACATGACATCATCAGCATAAGTTGAGGAAGAAGATTGTCCCTGTGAACTAGCAGTAGAAACTTCAGGACATATTAACTACTATCATTAGTACTGGGTAGGATTATTCTGAAATACAAAAAGCCAACATTCGAGAGAGTTTAGAGGCTTGACTTGATTGAATTAACTCAGATTCATACACCTTCAGATTATTATATAAAACATACCATGCTCAATGTGGTCTAGATTAGATTGTTTGCTCATATAAAGCAATATTGTTCAAGCAGAGGTAGAACTCTCAGGCAACTTCAGATTTGCATTTTCTTCCTGAGAGATAACTTCATCATGAATTTCCAATTGGCTGATGAGCTTCTAAAACCTATCATAGATTTTATCTAGTCCTTTAGATCTTGATGTAGCCAAAATTCACATCCGTGCTGCCGTCAGAATGGTCTTCTGCATTTTCTTTGATTCTTTGTTGCCTCTACAACCTGCCTTGATTGTTCTCAGAAGGTCTTTGCATCCTTGATTCCAATGAAACTTCAATAGGAGCTCATACAGAAATTGCCGAACAACAAGTACTTTTGCTTTCATTCAATTCATTCTTTTCTTGGCAAAGCTTTTGTATCGAGATTTAGGTGGAATGGACCTTCAGTACCAGCACTAGCTGATGCAATAGCAGGTGCATCACCATTTACAATAACCTCCCAAAGAGCATAATCAGTGTGAGTAAGGAGTATTGCTACCATTCTCAAGCTACCCTAGATCAAGTCTTCCAGTTGTTTGAGTACTAGAAGTTTTAGTGCAAACACTGTTTGGGTAGTTTCTGATTGTGATTCCATCTTCTCTTTAAATATGAGATCTTGTAAAGATATAGTGTTCTTCTTATTCAAAGTTTCTCAACAAGCTCTGATACCACTATTGATATCTTTGAACAGAGCTTACTAGCGTTGTTAAAGCTTAGGTTGTTGTTGGAATAGATCCAAAACAACTATAGTAAACCAAAGATTAAATAAATACTACAAACGGAATCTAGCTTGTAATACTAAGAAGAACAATGAAACAGTAAAACAAGATCTTGCTAAACTTTCAATATATTAAACACAATCAAAGTTACAGAATAACCTTGAAACTATGAATACTAACTATATTTGCTATGAAAACTATATAAAACTTGATATGTAGATCTATGTCGTAGGGTTCCTTTTATACACCAAGGAAACCCTAATGGGCTTACAAAACGCGTTACATGATCATGCATATCTATTCCTAATATATCACATGCATATCACATAAGCAGTACTAACTATTTTAACTAACAGTACTAACTATTATAACTAACAGTACTAATAAACTGACAGTACTAACATTTTGTACTAGCAGTACTAACTATAACACTAGCAGTACTAACTTAGCTTGGCAGTACTAAGTCTTCTCTTGGCAGTACTAAGTTGAACCAGCAGTAGAAACTTGTAGAAGCCCTTAATTCCAAACAGATTAGCTCGGAGGGATGTACTAGAGGTATCTTGCACTAAAAATAAGTGCATAGAAAGGGTGTGGGGATAGTTATATGATCGAGGTGACCATAATAACAAATACAAGTTAGGTTTAACCTAGTGCCTCTTATCATTTAGCAAATCCTAATCACACGAATGTGATCTCACTGCCGGTCTCGGGGTGAATCACAAAAGCGAGTTCTAGAATTTAACATACTACCGGTACACTCTCATATAATTTTAACCGATACCAATGCTCCAGAAAAAGAAACCAAACCACATATGCATGATCAAATCCATGAACACAACACATGTGATTGCTCATTCCTTAACTCGAGCAAGCTAAAGGTAAAATTATCTTAAGCACCAAAGATGGGTGCTTGAATTCCTAAAGATCTAGGGGCGAACCTCACATTTTTTGGGTGAAATTTTTTTAGAGTGGTAGGGTTTTTGTGCTAGTCATATAACTTCTATCCATGAGACGCTAATAATACTTGGTTTTCATCGGTATGTGCCATAAAAATAATTTAAATTTGGGTTAAAATTACCGTTTACGCTACGTTTTAGTATATTACTCATCATTTTAAGGACAAAGCAAAGGTAAATAAAGAAATAGTTTCTAACCGTACACTTATTTTGAACATTTTCTTCAATGTTCTTCAAAGTACTCATAAAACGAATAAAGGGAAAGAAAATAAGTAAAAGAAACTAATACGCCCTGTTTTTGCTCAATAATGGAGAAGAAACAGATGATCCCGGCTAAATTGTCATCCAAGAATCGTCCACATGAAACTCCTAAGAACTCCCGGGCTTTTCCTTATCAAATTTAATCTGCAAATCAAAGACAAGAAACAACTATACCTAGCGTAAAATTTGGTGGAATGATAATATACAACGTGATAGTTTAGGATTTTGACACTACGAAAGAAGTAAAGATAGGATGAATGTGTTAATGTAATCGTGGTTCTCTGGAAGTTTTAGGGAAATTACAAACTTTGGAGATTATACAAAATTAATTTTCAAGAATTAAAAAAAATAAGAATTTTACTGTAGCTGGAGAACACACGCCGTCAAGATTAATCCTGACGCCGTCTCCAGCGACTATTAAGAAAAAAAAATTATTTCTTGGAAAAATTTATACGCGCAAGTCCTAGTAGTTATTTCCTAGAAAAATTACTACATAAACCACAAAAACAATTAACACAATCATATGACTCTAAGTTAAGCGATCATCTAAGGTCTAAAAGCTAAAAAAAGATAAAGCCACTACTATAAACTACTAGAATAAGCAAAAATTAAACATTTTGAAAAACTAATAAGCCAAAAAAAGACTTATGAAAAAGAGTGATTACACTATGTTTTTGGTTTTTTCAAAGGTTTTTAAAATGACAAAATGGCTTTTGCAGCCTTGATTTTAAGCTAGCAATTGATGTTTTAAGTTTCTAAAAAAAGCTTAAATAGATTAAGCTCACTATCCAATGAGCTTATGCTTTCAATTTCAAACTCTAAAAACAACTTTAACTAATCTAAAATTAAGATTGAAAAATTAAACTCTTTTTTTTACTTGGAAAGTAGACTTGATAACTTTGACATATTTTAACTAAAACTCAAATGATAAATTGCACTCTTATAACAACCAATTTCTTTGCATTTTAAGCTATAAACAAGCATAAAAATAACACCAACAAGCCACTAATAAGAACCTAAGCAAATAAGCTGAAATATCAAACAAGAGCACCATAGATTCAAACTAATGAAAGATTTCACCTTAAAACTAAGATTTAAACTATAACAACTTGTAAAAACTAACTTTTAGGATAATTAAGGCTTGATAAAACAGATTTAAAGGACCAAAGTGGCCTAGGCAGTACTAATACAAGTTAGTACTGCTTATGCCAAACACCCCTTTAAAAATCCAAAAACCATTTTAAGCTATGACAGGATTGGAAAACTTATAAAAGCTAAAAACAGATTGAGAATAAGGCTAAATAAGAACAAATAAGCAATTAAAACACATAGATAAGCAATAGAAATAAGCAAATAAGAATAAGCAGTTTTAAATCAAAATAAGACAGTTTTAACTCAAAACATAAGTAAATGACATATAAGCAATAAGTAAGCATAAATAAGCAATGAACAACATACATAAGTGATCACGTCCAAACTACACGTATAAAATATATAATATAATATATAGATACGTAATAATAAGGATAGAAACAATTATAGTATAGTGAGTATTTTCCGTCGGGATCTAGAAGATCGTTTTTAACCAAAGCAATTATCAAAAACCTCCCGGGTCGTTTCCTCGGCGAGAAGTGAATGGAAATCTACGTTCAAGTTGTAAATCGAGCTTGAATGGCATAAAAGTTTTTGGGTTTGGTTTTCTAAATCTACTAAAAGGGAAAGCATATAAAAGGAAAACTAAACTTTTGGATTTAAACTACTTTTAAACTAATATTAATTTTAAGATTAAAAACTACAAGATTATACTAAAATTGATCTAAAAGATATAAATGACAAAAATGCTTGCTAAGTGATGTAAAATGTTCATTAAGTGCGGGTTTAAGGTTAAACGAATTAAAATCCTCCGAAATCAAATTTTAAGAAATTAAATGACAAGTAAAGTAAAATGCTTTTTAAAATAAAATAAATGACAAGTATTTAAATTGCATTAAAAATAAATGACGGTATTTAAATTGGAAAATTCTAATGACTATTAATTTTTTTAAACCTTTTTAAACCCGCTCCTAAATTCAAATCACTAATCACTTAGCAAGCATAAATGAACTACTCACTAAACATAACAAATAAAGTAGCAACAATCATAAGATCAAACATAAACATTTTAAGCTAATAATTCTAAACTACTAGTATTAAAAAGGGAAAAAGGGTAACCGAATGAAGAACCGCAATGATATAAAACCACCCGATCTTACAAACTTAATAAACAAATAAGTTTATCACTTTAAAGCTTTTACTTTACTAATTAGCGAATAAAGGTGTCAACTTTATCTACTAATTATTTTCATAAAAACTATAAAGATCAAAACTTTATTTATTTATCAACCTTATAAGACCCTTAAGCTCCGGCCTTAGATGTAGAAGGATGGAATAAGAAATAAGACATGAAAAGTTAGAACAAAATAAGCTAATAAAAAGATGAAAACTTTAGATCTAAATCCACCCGAAACTAAGGTGTTCAATCAAGTGAACTCGGATCGGGTATATTTAAGGATTTAGATCTAAGAAAAATAAGCTAGAATTAAAAAAAAAAATAAAAACTAGAATAAGCTAAAAAGCTATCAAGGCTTTTTCGAAGAAAGATGAAGAATAAAAAGTTATAATAAGACACTTCTCAAATAAGCTACACGTTACCTTCGTAAATAAGTCTAGCTTATAAGCTATTAAGAAAAACATAGTAAAGTTTGGACTTTAGGACTAATAAGCTAAATAATAAGCTCTCGAGATAGAGGGTGTGCAAGACTAATGAATAAGTCGAGTAGGAGACTCATGACACCTTTTTAGCATTCGAATCGAGCTTAATCAAACAATAAGCACTTTTGAAAAAGTAAAGACAAGAAAAGAGAAAAAGATGAGATAAGCAAAAGCTATTTTAGAATTTATTCTAAAGACAATAAGCTAATAAAAAGATGAAAACTTTATTTTTTTTTTTTTTTTTTTTTTTTTTTTTTTTCTTTTTTTTTTTTTTTTTTTTTTTTTTTTTTTTTTTTTTTTTTTTTTTTTTTTTTTTTTGATCTAAATTACCCGGAACTAGGTGTCCACTTTCAATCAAGTGAACTTGGATCGGGTATATTTAAAGATTTAGATCTAAGGAAAAAATAAGCTAGAATTAAAAAAACAACTAACTTTATGCTAGAAAATAAGCTAAACAATAATAGATCTACTATTTTTAGTTCTATTCCATCCGACTTAAGGTGTTCAAATCAATGTGAACTCGGATCGGGTTGTTAAGTATAGATTATTTTAAAAATAAATAAGCTTGAATAAAAATAAGCAATCGAAAAATAAGCTAAATCGAAAACAATATAAAATAAGCTCCGTCTAAAATAAGCTATAGAAGTAGCTATCTTAGATATAAGCTTAAGAAGATGGGATCCATATTTATGCTATAAGCATGAGCTTATTTGGAAATAAGCAAAAGAAAAGAAAGAGTAGAAGAATAAGCATAAGAAATAAGCATTAAGAAATAATAAGCATTTAATAAAAACCAACTTCAAACATCTTCAATAATAAGCTCAAAATCTTGATTACAATAAGCCAATAAGCTATAAAAGCTTTTACAATAAGCTAAAAATTATACTACACTACTCCTAAATCTACACCTACTACTACTATTTTGAAAATAAACTAAATCTATCTAACACACTTCTCTTGCTGCGTCTGTTGATTTATATAGCCACCAAGTGGGAGGGGGCAGTTTCATCATTTCAAGCCATCCACCAATAAGAGCACCAGATCTAAGGGCATTTCGGTCATTTTGCATTACCACCGCCTTATAAATATCCAATGATTGCATTGGATCTCGTTCCTAGTATGTCAGCTGCTGCCAAACTGTTATTCATTAGATCCACCAACCAGCTGCTGCCACGTTAGCATTCTAGAACCCTCGAAACCCGAACCTCGTACTCCTAACCTCGTACCTGCAATATGGAACAGGTACCTCGATACCCAATATTTGATATGGCCAATGTCACCAGCGCCGTCACTGGAGCCACCACTGGACCACCGGTCAACGGTGGTAGGCAACGGTGGCCAACGATGGTCAACCGGCGACGGACCTACTCGTCGACCACCACCGGACCACCGCCGGACCACCGGTCAACCACCGTCGGACCATCGGTCAATGGCGGTTGACCGCCAGTTAATGGTCGGGTTAAATGGTGGCCACCGCTGCCACCATGTGCAGCCAAGTGGTACCACGGTAGCAACACATGGCATGAAGTGGCAGCTAACGTGGTTGCTGACGTGGCGTGGAGGGGATATTACCCTCCTACTAAGTTTCGAACTCACGACCAAAGGGTATGAGACTTAACTCTCCCAACGAAACCAACTGCGCTAGGCATCGTTTCGTATTTACTCTATAAATAAATTCTATTTAACCCTTTATTGGCCAGGTTCATTTATACTAGTATTAAAGGTTCAAACAGGGATGAAAAAGGTTCAAAATAAAAAGGTTCAAATATGAAAGGCCGGTACCGTTGGACTCGTAATTTTGTGCTCTTTCCAATGGTGTGATCGATGAATATTAACGACTTCGTTTGAACCTCGATAAACATGAAAACGTCATCGAAAGTCACCTGAAAATTACCGTTTTTGCTTATGTTTTAATTCCTTTTGTACCTGTATGACATAAAACACAATCTAAACCATAATTTTGCCAACATATTTATCCATATTTAGGTTTTAGTCTGTTTATTAGATTTTCTAACGGTACAAATTTTGTGTGTTTTACATATATCAAAAATTCCCACCTAAGCCATTGTTGGTCCACAGCAATTCAAAAAAACACGCCGAAAATAAATAATTTAATTCCCTTTTTTTTTAAAAAAAAAATTATGATCCTCACAATCAAACCAATGAACAGAAAAGGTCCATTTAGAAGGTTCAAAAATTATTTATTTCGAAAGCGCCTCCGTTTTAACCACTTATTTAATAATAATAAAAACTAAGATAATAATTAAATAACATTATTTAAAAGGCTTAAAGAATGAGAGTTCGTCATCCTTGATTTTCACAATCCCCAAACTAAGTTTAAAACGAAATCACAATTAAATATAAGATTAGATGATAACACTACTCATAAATTGCTAATTGTGTAAGTGTAAACTTAACTTTTCGCTCCCTTATCCTAGTTTCCTCTAAGATTTTTGTATTTTTTGGTGAACAAATAAATTCATTGTCCTTATTTTAATAAAATAACCCGTTTTAGACCACAATTAGTTTGAAATCCTTTCCTAAAGAGACGATATGGTGAGAATAAGGTCCACATTAAGGTTCTAAATTCACATGATTTAGGGGTTATCCTTTTTATTTCATCCGCAACAACTCAACTACGAGTCCAGAGACGGAGGCTTTATTTAGATAACCCGAAAGTCGAAATTTGGCTTTATATTTATTATTATTACAACATTATTAAACCTCGGTCCTTTAGAATGCTGCAACATCGGTTGTGAGCCGGCAAGATGCAGCAAACATATTTCGACCTCGGTAATTTCCTCTATCTTTTTTAAGGCTGAAACATCGGTTGTGAGCCGGCAAGATGCAGCAAACTTTTATCAGTCTCGGATTATTATAACTATGTGCCTTATTTTGAAGACTGCAACATCGGTTGTGAGCCGGCAAGATGCTATAAACTTTTATCAGCCCACAGTTTTTATTATTATTATTACTCCACCTTTAAACGACTGGCACCTTGGTATGCAGCCCGACGCATGAGCCAGAAGTGTCTTATTTCGGCTTTGGTTTATTACATAACATTTATTATTATTAGCCAAATTTCAAGTCTTGTGGTCTTTTAACAACTGCCACATCGGTATGCGAGCTGACCATGGTCCAGGAGTCTATTTCCCACAACCACTATCAAAAAATGACAAAACCTCGTTGTGTACCTTACTTTACTAGAAGGTAATCTTACGAGTGATATAAACTAAAGACTCACACAAAACCTCAAAAGCAACTTTATTTTTATTCAATAATTTATATTAGTGTTTATTAAGCTGGTGGGAGCAAAAAGCACAACTAAACCTCGATGTGCTTTAAAGATATCCAACTACTCCAAGCTTAGCAATTCAACATATATTTAATCTCTATTATATTTGTTCTTTGGCAAAATTTTAAAGTTAGCAAACACTAAGTCTCGAAAGCTAAGGGAAGTAGAGTTCAAAACACGGTCAGTCAAAAAAGCTACCTAATTCTAACGGGCCTACTTATTTCTTAATTGACATATTTTCCTCATTTATTATATATATATATATATATATATTATATATATAATATATAAATCATAAAACAATAAAAAAAATTTAAAATTTGGTCAACGGGGTTGCGTGGGACACAATATAGGCACAGGTATGATCACATTTCGATAGAAATTCCCCCACTTAGAATGGAACATTGGCCTCAATGATCAAAATGTGGGTTTTTACCCCTACCCTAAGGAATGAAAAAAGGCACTATGTTAAAATAATTCCAAGTGTGAAAGGGGAAACAATATATATATATATATATATATATATAAAATGCAAAAAATTCCAAGTGTAGAAGGGGAAACAAATATATATAAGATCAGGATTGAGGATTCCAAAATAAGCAGAAGATCAAAGACCGGATGATTGGAGGGTTGAAAACGAACACGGGTCTTCACCATCTTAAGGAATCCTGCAAAAACGGAACCACCCACCATAGAAAGAAGCACGCCCCCACACTTGGGCTATAAAATCACACTCTTATTAATAAGAAAATAGAAACAAGAAAAGACACTTGTTGCCTCCCGAGAAGCGCTTGTTTTTGTGCGAGTCTCTAGCTTGACTCTCCCCATATCATCGTGATATTAGGGATGAAACATGTGGAAGAGTAAATCTCCATCTGACTTTCATTCAAAATGTTTAGATAAACATTGAAGCACATGAAAGTTCCACTCCGATGAGATACCACCGGCTCTAGAGAAGAAAAATGAAAAGCGGAAATGCCGGTGTCATAAACATTAAAGCACATGAAAGTTCCATCCCGATGAGATGCCACCGGCTCTAAGTGGAGATGCCGGGGTCAAAAATGGTGTCTTCACTCCCGGTGGAGAGAAGTAAAGGAGAATCCACAGGGTAGGTGAGATATGGTAGAAAAATTCGAATGATAAATGTGAAGGGAAAGTAATCGCCATCTTCAACATTTGCAAAAACATCAATCTCACCCCCCTGGGTCAAAACATTCATCTTCGTTTAGCTCATCAAAATCGTTCTTCATGGTCGTATCGGGCTCAACGTCAAAGCAAATCTCAACATCCGGTGGTTCCGGAGGAGGACGAGGAGATGACGGATCATTAAAATGATCAAGGTTAGATGACTCAAATTAGGGGAAGGGTAAGGGGTCATTGTAAGCTAATTCTTCAAGAAAACGTGAGATTCCCTTCCGAGTCATAATCGTCATCCTCAATGCCCGGTGGCATCGAGTCATCGGAAGCAAGAAATAAAGTAATATCGACTTTATGAGAGTCACTAGCCACAACGGAGGATAGGAGATGGGAGAGGGAGACTCGATGATCGTATCAATATTTTCATAATTACGTTCTCTCCGGCGGTCGTGGAGATGAATTATCATATAACAAATTCTTAACAAGATGGATTTCTTTCTCTAGATCAAAGTCGGCTTTCTCAATTACCGGTGGAATTGGATTGATATGAGCGAGTTCACCGGAGAACTCCTCGAGAAGATAATCAAACTTAGGAGAAGAATCAATCAAAGTATCTCGATTAAGCAAAGATTCGATAAGATTAGACTCGGCATTAAAGGAATGCGGATCTATCTTGGTAGTATGTTTTCTTGTTCATCAAAAAGAGGGTTCAAATATATTTTGGGAACTCCTCCTTAGAAAGTGATCTTGTGTCATAACTAGAGGTGAAATCGTATTAGAATCAAAGAGAGGATTAGAGAAAAGTCATAAAATCATCACAAACTGGCATATCACACTCACTTTCATTATTGGACAGAATCTCGGACTTTCAACTTTTTTTTGGGATTGGGACAAGGTTCTTAACACTAGACTTTTCCGTTTCCGGAATAGTGTCAAGATGCTTATCCCCCTTACTTAGAGAGTTATCGGGTTCCTTGGTGGTTGTGTGTTGTGATTGCATTATAACGGAGAAATTTGACGGTGTTGTATTCAAAGGAATAGTGCTCTCCTTGTGATATAAACTTTAAATTTCTCAAAAAGATTCTTGTATACGGTTCTACGTTTATCGCTTGCTTACGGATATTCCTTAACTTCCTTTTCTTCCTTTATCGGAGTTGAGATTCAAATTAATGGTCAAGATAAGTTTAGGAATTAAGAGCACTTTCAAATTAAATCATCAAACCTTATTATGTTACAATAATAAAGTCTTTTTGTCGACAAATTTCAAGCAAATCTAGCATCGTATCTTCCATATTTTGCTTTTGCTCTTCACAAACTTTTGTGCCACACATTTCTTCAATAAGTTGACGAAAGTCGGAGTTTGGTGAGGGAACTTGCTTTTCCTGAGCTACTTGCTTTTGGGCAAGTAACTCTTGCTCTCTTTGAGCTACAAGTAAAGCCTCCTTTGCTTACGTAACTTTTGATTCATTCTTTTCTGTAAATCTTCCATCATTTTATAAGCTCGTTCTTTGTTTTCATTATCAAAGAAAGAAATGACTTCTGGATAATTTCTTGAGATGATGGATTGTCGACTGCTGCTTGGGGTTGAATTTGGTCCAAATACCGAAGAATTCGAATAATTGAAATTTTGGTTTCATCGGCGGTTTACACTGAAACTTTTCCTGAAGAACCCACAATTCTCATAACGGAAATTATTCATGGTTGACTCAGAAAATATATGTAGAGGTTGGTATAAATCCAAAGTCTGGTTGGAACAGGGACCATGGACGATCAAAGACGGGTGTATTTTATCACCCCCTGTTGACAATCGAAGCCCAATGAAGAGTTCCTCCACAAATTCACACGCGTATTGTCTCGTATGGTATTAGTGGAGGTGGTTAAAGAAGTTCGGATTTTCATATAATGAATAAGGATTGGGGTCCTAGACAACTATTTCCGGATCTACACTGTCTACAGTTCGGACAGTTTCCACCATTAACGGACCTCCAAAAATACCGAGCAACCAAACTGTTTATACGAAAGACATGTCGGAGAATTAAACGGAAAAGAGCGAATAACAAAGAAGATTAAATTAAATGTAATAAGAGGATAAAGAAGAATATTTTTAGATTTTTAATAATATATGAGAAAAGAAAAATAAGAAAGAAAAATATTTTTGGTAACCGAAAATCAAACGTGCACGGTAGCTCTCTAAAAATACGTACAAGAAAGCGGAGGAGTTGGTAAGCGCGAGGTGCTATTTAGAATAACCCTTCTCCTTTTGGGTGATGTTGATCAAACCCGCCTTAAACTTTCCTTATAGCACGTAATCTAAAGGTGAGACGTAACAACGATTAACAACGGGGGTATTATTAATATTTAAAATAAAGAAATAGAATTATCGTTTAGTGTAGATTATTTTTGTATTTTTTTATAGTTCTTCTTAAGAAAATATTCACAAATGAAAAACGATAACTTCACGAGGAAGGGTCTTCAAAACACTAATCTTCGAACAAAACACGATAATCGTAACACACTTCCCCGGCAGCGGCGCCAAAAATTTAATACGCTCCTAATACGCTATACGTAAATATATATAGTATATAAGGATTATATCAAATAATAGTATAGTAAGTATTTTCCGTCGGGTTCGAGAAACAAACTTTTAACCAAAGTAGTCAAAACTCCAGGTTGTTTTCCTCGACGAAGCGTGAATTGAAAATCGGTTAAGTCCGTGATCGCGCGTTTTGAATGGTTTCAAAGATTTTTGAATTGGTTTTTCTAAATCCTACTAAATATAAATGACAAGTAGATAAATGCATGGAATCAAGTAAACAAGAAATGACAATTAAACACGTAAGCATTAAAACGTAAACGAGAATAAAAAAAACACGCGACACATCCCTTCTAAATCCTAATACGTATCTAAAATCCCCCCCTACATACCTAAATCTGATTTCCCCTTAACACTTTTTTCTATCCTAATTGACTATTTTAAAAGAAAATGCTAAGGAAATTCTAAACCGAGGGTAATTTAAGCTAAAATGAAGGAAAAAGAGAACGGGCACGGGAAAATACCGTTCCTTTAAAAACGTGATAATACAAAATATTATTATAACGGAAAGATAAATCTTTCAAACCTTATCCGATTATTTGCTATATAAAAGAAACATTTATAAAAAAAAAATTATTTTTTCCTGATTTATTTTTCTATTTTTTTATTGATTTTTAAAGTTTTTAACAATAATATTACGAAAATTATAAAAACTTAAGCTAAATTCCTAGAAAAATTTCTAAATGTTAGCTTATGATAAGCAGGATGCTTAGGAAAAATATCAAATCCTAAAAGAGCTAAACTAATATAAGCTGGAAAAAAATATCGAATCAAGCCACGTCGAAGTGCTAATTATAACTTAAAACTTAAAAAAGGTGTTAAAAAGAATTTTTAACGCACCCTTAGGACAGTATAAAGTCCAAGGGGCAGTGGTTCAGTTTCGGTGTGTTGTGTCTATAAAAAGGTGAGGAGGGTAGCCACCCTGGTCAGGGGTTCGAGCCTTGCTCACCCCTGACTTCCTCTCTTTCCTTTTTTTTATTTTTGCAAAAACTTTGAAAAGCAAACTTGAAAAACAGCTTAATATGAACATTTTTTGTAAAAACAGCTTTGCTGAAAACTAGAAAATAAGCTGGAAATTAGCTTAATACAATGACAGTAACAATTAGACTCTTTTTAAACTTATTACTTATACTAATGAAACAAAAAAGCTAATTAAGCTCAATCCTGAAGAACAAAAATCTACTTTTATCCTTAAGCTATCCTAATACACGCAACTGAGTAAGAAATAAGCAAAAAGAGCAAACAATAAGCTGAAAAGACCAATAAGCTAAAAAAATTCAATTTAGCACTTTTACTTAAAACTAAAAACCAAACAGACACATAGCCAACTTTGAACTTAATTTAAGATAAGCAAATGAAAACTTATGAGAATCTAGCTTATACCACCTTATAACTTTACCTAAAAGCTACTAAAAACAAATTTTGAAAACTATTTTGAAATAAACTTAGGTTATGAAAAATTAAACTGAAAACACTACTTTGGCCTGTTTGTAATTTTCACTTAGCAGACTTAACTTGAATTTGGTAAAACCTTGATGCAATGTATAAATTCAAATGACCAGATATAATACTTGAAGTGTAATACTAAATGAACTCAAAACTATCACCAAATCAACTTAAAGCTTATTCTCTAAGATTATGCCACTAAAATCATAAATATCAACTCGAGTATAAGCTAATTTTCTTTTGTAAATCATATAAATCTTTTTAAACTTGATTTAAATTGGTTACAACTTGATCTAATATTATCCTAAGATGATTTAAAACTAAGATCTAAAACTCTATTAGACCAAATCAGTTTACACTATGAATTACCACTTAAACCAAACACTCCTTAAGATACTGTTTTGACAAATTAAGCTTTTAAAACAAAATTTCAAATCATAAACTCTTAATACCAGACTTTAAATAGACCTAGTAAGCAAATATAATCCTTCATTTAAGCTCTCAAACATTTTACTTTAAAAGACTTATGCAACTATTAATGGAATTTTAGCATATTTTCAGCCATATGCATATGAATAACTACGATCTAATCTCCATCAAACTCCATCTCACTAACACGCATTCCTATAATAGCCCACTTAGACCAAAAAGCTAATATCTCAACATATAATAACCTCATATTTTAAAGACCACAGCCACAATCAACACCCCAGCCATCCCTCCATACTCCCTCATACCACCCGCCCCCGTAACCAAATCAAGCATACCCTCATGCCCCCTCTAGTACCCAATGACTTCGGGACATCATGTAAGTGAAAAGCCTTACAAGTGGTCCAAAGGAACTATGATGTAGACCTCCTAACACTACATCCTAAACCACCCTAATCCTTGCTTCTGAAACAGCTTCAAAAAAACCAACCAATACCACCAAGCTTATGCACTGCTTATCTGTATCTGCTACCACTTCACCACTCTCATTCACCAACCCCCCATACACTATCCGCTCTTCCCACATACAAAAGAACTCCTTAATGCCTCCCTCCCATAGCTACAAAGCACCTCACAACATACAAACTTCTTCTAAACCACTAATCCGCCACACAGCTAGTGGTAATCGATGACAAGATACATTAAGAAGGATAATGCGAGAACAGCCCGAAATGTCAGAAACACAACAGTGTCGCTCTAATCGAACCCCCCGCCTTAAACCAATGGGTATCCCCTGTGCGAACACCTTGACTAATCGTTGGCAATCCTTCTTGTACCTCAGTTCATTGAAATCCGTGATAGGGAGGTGTATGACTTGATATTGAATTGTGCGAACTCAAAAGAACTATGTCATGTCTTGGAAACATAAATTAGTGATAGAATTGTGCTGAATAGTAAAACTTGTGCTCATGCGATCGCTATAAATGAAATGGCCGTGGAGCCTCGTCAAGTGACACTGTTTAGCTTGCAGCATAACTGTGGTCGGATCCCAATTGTATGTTAGTATACCCTATGATAACGCTAAAGACATTAAAGACACACACCTCATTTCTAAACTGTGTTGTTTTTGTCTTTTTGTGTTGACTTATTCTTTTTTTGTGTGTGTTGTTATATACTTGTGCGTATAGAAGTCTTAAGGAATCCTTCAGTGTGCGCAGATGTGCCCCCATATCTTCCCAGAGAGAGCTCACGTAGGCCGGTAGCCGCGCTCCCTTATGTAGTGAGATGTTATCGTATTGAGAGCCTGCTGCACCCACGCACTATCATATGATAACAAATCCCCATCACTCACCTCACTCAATTCAAATACTGCGCGCCAACGCTTATCATACTTCAGTCACTTGTCTTTCTTCGATAACAGCCGTGCCGTTTGATCTGGTGCGGGTTTAGCTCGTGGATCGACACAGGCGTCCCCGGCAGCGTCGCTCTGTGGACAAGTCATGCTTTCCGTGTGTGACTAGGGGAGCGGGGGTGCGAGTGATTGAGACCCCTCCAGCTACAGTTCCTTGGTTGGCCGTTTAAATCTTCCTCCTGGTTAATCCCCTGGTTAAAATCCCGGGTGAACGTATAAACCAGCTCAATATGCCTTTGTCGCCATTTTCTCCTTTTTTTCTTAACTCAAGGAGTGCATGCGCAACCCCCCCGCGCGCCTTTTTTTCCTATTACGTTTGAACATGGGTTTCACATCTTGGGCACATTTGAGGAAAAGGGATCTGGGGGCCTCGCGGGTAATTGATTTTTCTAACTGGCTTCTCGCGGCAGTTAAGGGGTTTTAACTCACGAGAGCTCCGTTGCGCTCCGCTAGGTTCGTGGCTTCCCCTGCCCTCCCCTCGCCCGACTTCGTCCCACCGCCCGCACAGTTAGGACACTTTTCATGAATCGCCTCCAGGATAAGACGTTATTTCTTTGGCGGTTTTGGTGTATTTAAGGTTTAAGGCTCTTGTCTTGGGTTTTCCTTGATAAATGCAAACTTTAGCCTTGGCTTTTCACGTTTTTTCTTTCTCGTGTTCGGTTTTGTCCGTTTTGTCTTTGATTTAGTCCATTTCTTTAATATCCAGTACACTGCACTATACACTAAACTCATTAAAAACAAGCATATATTTGCAATTTTTATTATGTTTTTGGTTTTTTGGGTTCGTTTTACAAGGTAAAAGTATGTGTAAAATAGCACATACCACTTGCGCCATTATATAATCAAAATTTCTTTAAGGTGATTGATGCACTGTTGGTTTATTAAACATGGTCATAACTTTAGTCTTAGTTTCCAAACCCAACACGCTGGGGCCTAAAACATTGACTGATTTCCCTTAAACAGCATTAAGTATATGCTTTTGGATAGCAGTGTAATTTAACTTTTGGCCTAGCAGTATTAACATTTTTACTCCTAACAGTATTAACCCTTTGATTAAAATTACTATTTATAAATGTTGTTTTATTGTTAATGGGTCTTCTAACAGTTGAATGTGCTTTATTAAAAACATTTGTCATTGGTCTTTCACTATTTACTATTGTTCTGGGTTGAGCAGTATTAACTGGTCTAGCAGTAGTAAGTGATACTAGGCCTGACCTCATTAATACTGCTTTTGGAACCATGTTCATTTTAGGACTGGGGTGAGTCTTTTTAGCAAAATTCTCATGATTCACCTTATTAGCATTGTTCCAAATAGATTTTGTATTTTGAAACTGTTTTTGATTCACCCTTTTACAATCTATTTGTAAGTGATCAAAACTTCCACATACATAACAAGCTTTGTTAAACATCTCAAAATTACTTCTTAATCTTTGAGACGTCATATTATTCCAGTTTCTTTGGTTTCCTCTAGGATTATGTGTGTTCAGTCTATTTTGATCACCTTGTTTAATAGTTGTTTTCCTAGGAGATTTTACTTGCTTTTTAGATTTAACAAACTCTATTTTAGCAAAACTAGGTTTAACATTTTTCTTCTCAATCTTAGGCTTTGACTCAGCTTCATCCTCACTATCTGATTTCAAATCTTAAATAAGTGAGGGACCAAAATTCATCCTTACAACCTTAGGCTTGTCTGCACTAGCCTTAGCTTCAATAGTCTTAACTACAGGCTTTTTAACTGTAGGTCACTAACTATAGGCTTATTCACAAACTCTTCTAGACCAGAGAATGAAAAATTAGGTTTTAGAGGCATAAAGTTTCCTGTATAGGGAGGTGGAACACATTATACCCTAAACCTGTTTTGCACTTATCAACTATCTGACAGTCTATTAGTTTGCTTAAGCTTTTAGATGAATTCTCAAAATTTTCTACTGTTAGCTGAATTTCATCTTTTTGTTTTTGAGCCAGTTCCAACTTCCTCCTAAGCTCTGTAATGGCTACTTCTCTTAAATGAATCTCATGTTTTAAGACCTTGATATCTTCTCATAAACAGACTCATTTTTTTTATAAACTAGAAGTCTTGCTTCTACAGACTCTAAACTGTTTTGTAAGCAATTAAATTTAACTTAGTTGTCCTTAAAGTCTTTTAAACAGTTGTTCATTTTGTTCTTATGGAAATTTAACATTTTCCAAACAAGATGTGACAGTTTGAATCAGTAGATATCTCAGAGTTAGAACTTGTAGAAGAGTAAGCCATGAGTGCAAAGTTGTTAGGACCTTTCTTCTGCTTGATCACTCAGATCATAACAGAACCATCATTGGACTCCACTAAAGCATTAGAAGTAGTTGTCTCCACCGGTACAACCCTTCTAGTGTTCTCCATATTCCTGTTTTCTTGGTTCCTTTGAGCCCTGCATTCCCTTGCAAAGTGTCCCCTTTTGTGGTAGTTGTAACACTCCACCTTGGACTTATTAAACCTAATGGTCTCAGTACCATTAACAAAAAGCTTCATTCTAGTGTTCTTAAAGAATCTCCTTACCCTCATTGTTAGCATAACCATCTGCCACCTTAAATCCATTTCTTCTAAATCATCAAAATAAATTTGTTACAAGTCCTCATTATCAAGTTGTGGACTATTTAGTTGACTTGCAAAGAAAGCATAGATGACAACATCACTCAAGTTGTCAATTGTTGTTGAGTTTACAGCAGTAGCTTGAGTGCTAGCAGTTGTAGCACCATGAGCAGTATTAACTGCTCCATTTGTACTGCTGGTGCTGTTTGAGGACACAAAGGCTACGTTTTATGTGTTTGTGCTTGTGCTTGTGCTTGATGTCCATTTGACCTCTGGTTCATAGATCTTTAGGTTGTTGTAAAAATCATCCAAGCTTAATGTATCTATATCAGGCTTGTTCCTCCACACAATGGTATGTGTGTTTCATTCTGGTGACAGACTTTCTAAGAACTTCTGATTCACATCTTCTTGTGAGATACTTTCACCATGAATCTCCAACTGACTGATAAGCTTTTGAAGCCTATCAAAGGTTTGATCTAATACCTCTGAGCTAGATGCAATAAAATTTTCATACTGCTGCTTTAGAAGATTCCTCTGAGTCTTTTTAGTAGCAGCATTCCCTCCAAACCTCTTCTCAACAGCCTGCAGCAATGACTTGGCATCTTTGATGGAGTTAAACTTCAATTGATGTTCATTAGGGATGCCCATCAATAAAGTGCTTCTTGCCTTCAACTCTAACCTCCTTTGTGCCTTTTCTTCAGCAGTTGTAGGAGCAATTATAGTCTCAACACCTTCAACAACTTTTGTTATTGGAGGTGCATTACCATTCTTTATGACTTCCCATAGAGAATAATCAATCATCTGGATGTATTGTTCCATCCTATCCTCCAAAGCTCATACTCACTTGGTTTGAGCATAGGCACTTTTGATGCCGCCCCATATATGCTGAGTCTTGATCTATCTCTTTGGTAACAAACAGACCTTGTGTGTAAAAGTAGTTTCTTCTTATTCAAAGCTTCTCAAAAGCTCTGATACCACTTGTTGATCCCACTTGAATAGATCTTGAATTCCTTAGCTTGTGTAAGGTTTAGTTATGCAAGATAAATCCTACACAAATATGGTAGAAACTTTATAAAATATATCAAAGATTATGCGGAATCTAATCTTTGATCAATAAGAAGAATATGCAATAGAACAGTAATTCTAATGAACATACAAATTAACAAACAAAGCTTCAATATATTAATACGAATACTCTAACTATTATTAGGGTTACAAAATCTTGAAGCTATGGATTATACGACTAAGATACATTCAAACTCTATGCCCTAGGACCTTCTTTTATACACCAAGGAGTCCTAGTCGATTTACAATATATTCCTAAAACTTAGAATATTCTCTATGATCTATTCTATAGATAACTCATACTTATCACGTAAGTAATCTTGATCTCCAATCAATCTTTATCCTTTCTCTGATAAGTCTTTGATCTCTTCTCTGCCAGCATAAACTCTTTCAGCAGTCTTAATCTTTGAGCAGTTGTAACTTTGTACCAGCAACATTAACTCTAAACAAGCAGTAGTAACTTATACACCAGCAACATTAACTGTGTACAAGCAGTAGTAACTACTTAGAATATTTTCTTCAATCTTCACCAGCAGTACTAACTTTACTCTAGCATATACTAGCAGTACTAAGTTACACTAGCAGTAGTAATATACTCTAGCAGTAGTAATATACTCTAGCAGTAGTAACTAGCAGTACTAACTACTTAGCATATTTTTCATTAAGATTACTGAACAACACTAAGTTTTGCTTAGCAGCAGTAACTCTAACCTTAGCAGGAGTAACTCTAAGATCATCAAGAAGTCTTTTAATCCCAACACTCAATGTAAAAAACTAATAGAAAAACGGCTTGTAATATAGATAATTAGTGAAAAAATAGGGTGATTAGGGGTGACTCAGCACCCACTAGTCCCCCTACTAGCTCCGCCCCTGTCGCCCAAGCCGCCTTGAGTATTTTGGGAAGCAAATTTTTTCTAGAGCAATTAACACCTAGTCACTTGTACTTTCGGAGTAAATTAAGAATTCTTTGCTATTTTTGCTATCTAGTTTGCATAATAATCTAGTAACATATATTATGTATTCTCTCTTATTTTTATGCTCTCATTCCCAATTGTGCTCCATTCAATTGTACACATTAACAAATTTGCTACTAGTATGCCTGTATGTAACTGAATGCTTACAAATGTAATCTAAGACATAAAAGGGAAATGGAAATGAAAATGGAAATCAACTATGCATGTATGTAAATGAATGCTTGCAAGTGTTATCTGAAACAAAGAAGAAAGAAAGAGAAATGGAAATGGAAATCAAATCATACCTGAGGTTTGGCCAAAAATGACAATTTAGCTTTGTTATGCTTTGTTACTTGTTCAAAAATGACAATTTAGCAACAAAAGAGTAAATTGCATAAATTGTCCCTGAGGTTTGGCCAAATTGCAGCTTTCATCTTAAACAGTTTCTAAGTGCACAGATCATCCCTGTGAGAAACTTCTTTGCAAAATTTGGTCCCTGTCAGGGACGATTTATGCAATTTACTCTATAGTTTACACTTAACGTCGTATGATACAAGGGACCAAAATTTGCAAAAAAGTTACTCACCGTGAAGATATCTGCACTTAGAAACTATTTAGGACGAAAGCAGTAATTTGGTCAAACCTTATAGACGATTTATGCAACTTGCTCGCAACAAAATTATACATGTTTTTCTCACCCATCATCATATTTTTCATTGTGCATTTATACCATATACAAGATTGTTTACATAAAAAATTCGAAAAATAGAGAAGAAGAAAAAAATATGTATCACCTACTCATGGTGATCGACATTTGTTGACAATTACAATTCATTTGATAAGCTTATTGGGCAATCAAATTAGAAAACCATATTATTGGTCAGAAAAGGGGATGATAGCGACTTTTTTATGTCTAACATGATTGTTAATAACTCGTTGGATTGATTCGGGCCATTTTCCACTAAGTGATTTATACGAATAATTAATTTTTCTTTCATAGAGTTTCTCCCTTATTCATATAGTTCCTTATTTCAAAATAAGAAAAAAATTATTTAACAACAATAACTGCTCAAGTACTATTTTTACCCAAGGCTTTGCTACATCGGGTCTTTTAAATGAAATACATAAACCCACAATATTAGTACCCGCTCTACAATCGGAATGGTTAATAATGCACGTAAGTATGATGATATTGAGCTATGCGGCTCTTCTTTGCGGATCATTATTATCAGTAGCACTTCTAGTCATTACATTTAGAAAACTTTTTTAACGAGTAACGTTACACGCCACCTCAGTCGAGGTCGATCCCACCTTTTGCGCATAAGGGCTCGCACTCCAAACCTACTTCATATAATTAGTTTTCTAACATAAAATTTTATTTTATTACACATTATAGTTTCACACTTTTTTTTAAATTGTTACTATATCTTTTCCTCGCACACCATCATGGCAATAAATTACACGCGCTCCAACAAACCATCACCCATCACTAAAAAAACATGAAGCATTTGATATGCCGTGAGAAACCATGTTGCTTTACCTCTACGAGTGTGTAACAATAGAAGTAGACACAAATTCTTCAGTTTTTTTAAAGAAGTAGGCACAAATAACTATTTCTCACTATTGACCATAATTATTCTTAAATCTTATAATAAGACCGAGGGTAATAACAAACCCAATCATGGATCATCATGTAAGACTACAAGTCGTTTATTAAAACCATTACCACCGTGATGGGTGGTTCCTTTTATAATGGTTTAGTTGATCTTGACAACCAAACGCAATGCCAAGAAAAATGTTTAGTATGCGATGTATGGCGAAGGGGCGTTTGGTTCGTTGTAATATGGTGTTTAATGATGTAACTGTAACTTAATTACATTACGTAGGTTGTTTGGTTCATAGAAAGGAGAAAATTGTAATTTAGTTTACATTACGTAAGGTGTTTGGTTTGCGTTGTAATTTAATTCAATCATTACCATTGCTAAGGAATGAATTCAGATTACATAAAAGTTAGATGAAAAGTTTGAATTACATTATAATTTAAAATTTTATACTTTAAATCATCGGTATTTATACTTTATTATTATTATTATTACTACTATTATTATTATTATTGTTGTTGTTATTATTATTATTATTATTATAGTAATAATAAAACATAATAATAATAATAATAAACAAAGTTAATAATGTTTATTATTATTATTATGTTTTATTATTACTATAATAATAATAATAATAATAACAACAACAACAACAATAATAATAATAATAATAATAATAATAATAATAATAAAGTATAAATACCAATGATTTAAAGTATTAAATTTTAAATTATAACTAGTTTTAATCCCCGTGCACGCACGGGGCTTGTACATTATGTTTTTTAAATATATTTATAATTTTTATTTTTTCTGTTTTATAAGTTATGAAAGTTTAAGGGGTTATTTGTTTTTTTTAAAGTCATAATAAAATTTGTAAATTTATAAATTTACACTTAACTCTATACAATTTATTTAAAATTAACCACTAAATGTTTTATTAATTTACCCTCCTCTTTTTTTAAGTTTTTGTTTTTATTAAAATTTGACACATATATTTTTATGTGTTTTTTTTTTCTTTATCAGATTTCTCCACCAAAATAATGCCAATTTTAGAAGTATTTAAGCTTTTTAATTAAACATATATTCAAAAATAATAAAAAATTCGAAGCATCATACTTAATAAGGAAAGATTCTTTTTTTTGAAATGCAAAAGTTCCCACTTTTTGTTTTCCTTTACTAAGTAAAAGATTTATTTTGTTTCAATTAATAATTTTATATTAAAATTTAATTTTAATTAATACATTTATAAATATTATTTTTATTATTATTGTTATTTATTACTATTATTATTTATTATTTATTATTATTATTTATTATTATTATTTATTATTTTTATCATCATTATTTATAAATTACAACTTATTCAAATTACAATTTTTTAGAGATTATAATTTAATTCAAATCATATTGCGAACCAAATACCCTCTAAGTGTTTATGAGGTGTATTTATGTTTAAGTTGTGTATGTTTATGTGGTGATGTGATGGTAATCATTTACGTGGTTTTAGTTGTATGTAACACTGACCAACATCCGAACTGTCAATTCATCGTATATCAAGATTTTGGTTTCTGAGGCAGACAATTATTACAAAATACATGTGTATTTAAGGCCTCTACTTTACCGCCCACCTACACATGCTTCACTTAACATAAATATACCCCACATTATATTCATACACGCATCTCCAAGTTCACATCTTGCTCCTTTTAGACGACCGAGTTCTCACAAAAAAGAGGGGCAACACGTTAGTAGAGGTGGTGCGATTAATAAGGAGCGTTCTAAGGGTGCAGGGGGGGCACACGTTAATTATGCCCTTATTACCCTTAGTCTTAGTGATTGATTTGCTGATGAGAGTAAATGATGACGTGACACCCGACCACACCAATGAACATATCTTTTGTTACATCTAGTCCAAAGTCAATTTTTTTGAAACAATATAATTCGAGGGTAATATGGCCATTTCAATAACTAAATCTTTATTTAAATGCACATATCATGCATTCAACATTTCGTATTTGTAGACACATAAATTTAAACGAAAGTTTCATTCTCTATACTCGTCATGTCTTGACGAGGTTCAATAACTTAGCTCTTGCGGTAGTCTGCATAAAGAATAATGATAATAGACCTATCAACTACCCCTACAAGTAAGGGTGTTAGTCGGTAGGGTTGGTCGGGTTTAAGTCGGGTCAATGCTAAAAATAATACTTGAACCCGACCTTTCTTGAACTAATTAAGTTTGAATTTTTCAAATTAGCTTTATTGTTTTAATACTTGTTTTAGGTTTTTAATGTGCCTTGATTTTCTTGATTTACGAGAAGGCGGTCAGTGAAGCAAATCATGCATGATGTTATCATTTTTATTGTTCTTTTTATAGTATTAACATTCAAAAAACAATCGAAAATACTAAAGATGTTATGAGATCTGAACTTGTATATTGTGTTCTAGGTGACTATTCATGCTATAGCTATCACATCTATCTCGACTGAGGCTAACCCTCTTTCTACATTTAACGATTATGGCTTTACAAGTGTCAATCTTTCCACAAATTGCTATGCATAGAATTTATTGAGGACACAAATGATTCTAGATGGAATGTCGTTATTCATGGTAAACTACGTATAGTTTGTTGAGAATGTTCTAGGACAGATACAACCAGTTTGACGAGCTACATTCGTTTTCTATTGGTGCTTAATTCATCTTCAAATAATGTTATCGATGATACTACTAACTTAAGCTCCAACCACGATAAGATATTCTTTGTTGAAGACCCGCACTTAATAAAACGTTTCGATATCAAGCATGATTATAACACGATATCTTTAAATTCTATAGCTAATTTATTTTTAAAGCTACTATTTTAATTTAAAATTCACAATTATAAACTTTAATTTAATTAATTTTCATTTAATTATTTTTCATAAAAACACAAATTATAAACTTTTAATAATTTATTTATTTTTAATAATAGGGTTAAGTCCATAGGTAATCTACTTACAACCCGACCCAATAATCAAACACAACCCTAATTGAAACACAATTTCCTCTAATCGACCCAATAATCAAACACAACTCTAATTCCAAACCACATAAGCAATCCATAATCGTCATCATCTAGAATGAGTAAAGGTTTGTCATTTGTTGTTCTTATTTTGGTTTAGCTTATTAGCTTCTTTGTATTTGAGCTATTTGTATTTTGGTGTTTAGCTTATTTTGGTTTAGCTTATTAGCAGACTTAGAGTTTCTTGATTAGGTTATTTGCTTATTAGCAGACATAGGGCTGCTGGTTTAGCTTAGTTCCCGCGTTAGCCCCGCTGTGGGTTACGCCTTATTAGTAAATTAATAGAGTTAGTGGTTATTAGGTAAGCTATTAGCAAGACTTAGGGGTTACTGGGTTTGCTTATAAGCAGACTTGGTGGTTATTGGGTTTAGCTTTTTAGCAGAGTTAGGGTTTCTTGATTAGGTTATTTGATTATTTGCAATCATAGGGCTATTTGGTTTAGCTTATTAACAGAGTTCGTGGTTATTGGGTTATGGCACTGTAATGTGCATCTATAATGTGGGTCAAATGGTACGCTTGCATCTGTAACGTGGGTCAACAGACTTACCGGACTTAGTTTGATTTTAAATTTGTTTTTGCAGAAATAATTGTGCTTACTTTAGACAGCTCAGATGACAACAAAGGTGTTTCTAGTAAGGGGCCATCAATAACAAGTATTCCTAAGGAGAGGCCATCTATTGCCAAGGCGGTCTACGGAGCCCATTCCAAAGATTGCTTGAATGGTATGGATATAACACTATTAAGGATTATCTACCAGTTGCAAAGAAGCCAATTCCAAAAGTCATCTTTAAAAGCCCTATTCCAAACAAGAGATGTGTGATGGAACTAGCTAATGTGAACATGGATAATATTGTGGAAGAAAATCTCGAATGGGACACATGAAAGAAGTGCAGACAAGGTCAAGGTGAAAAGGAAAGGTTTATCTTGAAGTGTGAAGGATTTCATCATTGTGTGTAAATTTCATGCTGTTCTATCTTAAAACAGTGTTCTCGTAACATGTTAAGCTAATTTTTGGGCAATCTAACTTGTATTAGCTGATCAAACAATATTTCATGCAGTAATGACTTGTATCTGTTGATGATTGTAATTAATCAAACTTTCTTAGTTAATGTTGTTTTAATTATTATTTTTTGTATTTTTAGATACGGGTCATACAGGAAAAATTATATGGGTCACATACAAGATTACATATTTTGTGATAAAAAAGCTTTTGGGTGTAATGGGTCATTTCATAATAAGCAGCTGTAATCTTCTCAGCAGCTTTAACAATCCAACAGCATTAATTTTTCCACTGGCAGTCTTAACTTGAACTAGCAGTAGTAACTTTCACTGGCAGCATTAACTCCCACTAGCAGCATTAACTATATTACTAGCAGTAGTTTGGAGAAAAAATGCAGTTTTAGAGCCAAATTGAAGATTTTTCAAAAATGAAAATTTTTTAAATAATTAAATTGTTAATTTAAAAGAAGTTGGAGCCAAAAAAATTTAAATGCATCACTTTCGAAAAATTTTTAAATGCATATCAACTAATTAAATGCATATCAGTTTCCAAAAAAAGAGCCCTTTCATATTCATCATAAACCCTGATTTCTCTCTAAAAAAAAAGGACTGCAACGGACAATCATAAAAATCATATCTTCTATCACCATTACTCTCCAATCTAATCATTTTCTTTTACATTGTTGGCTCATGAGTCATGGAAATCATCTGATTTTCAGAGTCATTAGGTGGAAAGTCAAGTGATGATCATGAATCTTTTGGTTAATGTTCTATAATGAAAATGTTGATATGTTAAGGTATGAATCCCGAGAAGTATTCTGATGTTGAAGATGCGGATAGAACCAACCATGTTGAAGATGCGGATGGAACCAACCATTCAGATCTGAAACTAGTTAAGAGAGGCAAAACCAGGCTATATAAGTTTCGCAGGGAATATGGTAAACCTGGTGGAATAAAGATCAAGGTAACCTTTGATGCGTTGAATAGGGTATCAGGGTTACACAGAGCACTGTTTTCGAGTTTTTTAGGAGATCTTGTTTGTGAGAACATTCGTTTGAAGATTCTATCCTGGAAGAAGGTGGATAAAGAATCAAGAGAATAAAACTATGGATGAAATCTCGTTACATTATACTATTTTTAACCCGTACTAATAAGTTTATCTATGCATTTTACATTTAATTGTTTTTTGGCAATAATTTTCTAATTAACAACATTGTGTTAATCTTTGCAGCGATATTTTGATGTTGACTTGACAGTCAGAAACTTGGTAATGCATCGTCTTGGTAAACTGCTAAGGAATTTCAGAATGAAACTGAGAGAAAAATACATATTCCCCTAAATACACCTTCGAAACTGAATGAACTCCCGGCCAAGTATAGTGCAATTGTGAAAGCAGAAGAATGGGTCGAGTTTGTAAACTACACGACCACCGATGCATACAAGGTTTTAATTAGTCATCTTTATTTAAGTCTATATGTCATTTCATAATAAGCAGCTGTAATCTTCTCAGCAGCTTTAACAATCCAGCAGCATTAACTTTTCCACTGGCAGTCTTAACTTGAACTAGCAGTAGTAACTTTCAATGGCAGCATTAACTCCCACTGGCAGCATTAACTGTATTGCCAGCAGTAGTAAACACGGCATATATTTCATTGTAGTTCTCCAGCAGTACTAACTTTATACTAGCAGTACTAAGTTATACTAGCAGTAGTAATATATTAACTAGCAGTACTAACTATGTACTAGCAGTAGTAACATATTTACTCTAGCAGTACTAACCACTTGGTATCTTTTCCTTGAAGATCATCAGCAGCACTATCTTTACTTGAGCAACATTAATCTTTAACAGCATCAAGAAGGCTTTTAATCCCAACACTTGTGATTTTGTGTTTTTAGGAGAAATCAGCTAGAGGTAAAATGGCGCGTTCCAAAAATGTTTATCATCATAAAATGGGACGAGGTGGATATGTTTTTGTGAAAGAGAAAATGGTAAGATTACATAATGTTTGTTTTACAAATTGAGAGATGAGTTTGAGAAATGAATCTGTTTACATTGCACAATTTGCACATTTGCATTTAATACCCTCATATTTTCGTTTATCTTGGTTTAACTTTACATGTGTATGCATTTGATGTTTATTAGATCGAAATAATAGAAATTAAAGAAGATGAAGAACCCCCGGTGGTATTGTGGTTGAAAGGATGGGTAATTAAAGACGGTGGAATTTACAGATGATCGGATTAGATCAGTGGGAGATAACTTGTAAGTTTGACTGCAAATTATATTATTATGCTTACTTTTACTGGTTATATAACCTATTTCCCATATTTTTGTGCAGAAAGAAGCTGATGACAAGATTAAGGAATGAACCTTGAATCTTGATGATGGCACTGATGCCATGACAGTTGTGTTTGGTAAGGAAAAGGGAGGTTATACAAGAGGAGTGGGAAGTAGAGTTAAATACAAGAGGTATTTTCATCTTCCTCGAAGCAGACGAGCAACTGATGAAAGAATTGAGTTACTTCAAACTCAACTTGATAATGAGAGACGCGAGCGGCAACAAAAAGATGAATTGGTCAAGAAATTGTCCACCGAGATGACACAAAAAGATGTATTGGTCAATAAATTGTCCAATGAGATGACAGAAACAAAGGGAATGCTTAGTCAACTGATGAATCATGGCCGCATGGGGTTCAGGTTGAATTGTCATCTCAATTGAAAGTAGCCTCAGATGTAAGCCATTTCTTATGTTGTTAACAATTTCATTTTCTAATGCTAACACCACTGATGCTAATGATAGCAGGCACTGAACATAAACTGACGAGTCAATGTATTTCTTAATTTATATTTTAGGTGACTCCAATGGGCGCTTATGAGGTGGACAGAACTCAGTCAAGTGTTGTTGTATGTGATAAAGATGCGAGAATTAAGACGAAGTCTAAATGGGCTTGTTAACTCTCAGAAAAGGTTAAATGGAAACCAATGAGTTTTGATTTTTGAATCTTACATACATGACTTGTACTATGTTTTATTTATACTATAGGAACTATTAACAACTGATCGGACCTAAGGAAAAACGCCTAAGCCACGAGAAAACGGGTCTCAAGATTACCAATTACAAGGAACGTATCTCCAACACAGAAAACTCCAACACGTATGTATTTCAACCTATGTCTTGTTATTCTTTGTTTAAATAATTTACTGATAATATACATGCAAAAATTCTTTTTTTAGTGCATTAAGTGCAAACTGTAAGCCTTAAAGAATCAAATATTGTTGCTTTGGGTATCGTATACATGTCTGCGGGAAACAAATGTTGCATAAACAAGCACTCTAAATGATTGCTACAAAAGTGTAAATTGATTTCATTGTTGTGGATGCAGCATGCAACAGAGTAGGGAAATAATGGGTTAAAAACAGTTAAGGATAGCATAGGTGGTTTCTTTGCATGGCCAAATAATCAAGTTGTTCTTGATGAGGCGGTACATACATGTGTTTTTTCAACCTACATATATATAATTCTTCATATTTAATTCAATGTTTGATACAAGCGTTTTTTGTTTACTGTAGGTTACACCACTAACTACGATACAAAAGATTAGTGATTACAATTCTGCACCAAAATTACTTATCGAAGCGCAAAAGTTATGCTCTCGTGAAAACATGCAACGAAGCTAGGACGGGGTAGAGTAATAAGTCTTTAAATTATGCGTCGTTCGGACGAATTTGAATGTAAGACATTACAATTGTATATTTTGGTTCAGTTATTTCTATTCGTGTTATTCAATTTGAAATTGCTTTTGTTTTTAATTCTGTTATAATGTTTATATATATATGATACTTATATATATATTATATATATATATATTTATATATATATATAGTAGGATCCAGTGAGAATTAAAGTAAAATAAGAAGTGTGAGAAGTGACTTAAAAACCATACATTTTGAGATGCAAAGACTTGCATTAGATGATTTTTATTCATTTAGTTGCACCATTTGAGTTTTGTACGTTAATTTGATGCGTAGATGAGTGCTAAATTCATTTTCATGATTTTGGCATTGTAGAGTGAACAAAAAAACAATGAAAAAAAAATGAATGCATCTAATATACATATTTGCATCTAATTAAACCGAAAAACACATTATGATGCGTTATAATGCATCTAAGATTATAGAGATGCATCTAATTTAAGTCGATGCATCTCGGATATGCAGTTATAGTTACTTCTTATCCTTCTTATTTAAAAAAAACTTCTTATTTGATCCTAGCTATATATATATATATATATATATATATATATATATATGGTCACGCTTATCAACATTATTGGTCACTCTTTATTTAATTCGATGTGTGACTAAATATTACAAAATGCCACACAAACTAAAAATAAATGTGACCATTGGATGAAAAATAGTCACACAAAATACACATTCACTTAACTTTAAACAACATATGATCACACTTATTAACACTTTTGGCCACTTTTGCTTAACTTGTATGTGACTAAATAACAAAAAAAAAAACTTTATGTGACTAAATGTTACAAATTGCCACACACACTTAAAAATCATGTGACCATGAATGGACAAATAGTCACACAAAATACACATTAAACCCCCCATTTAAACTGACCTTTAAACAACATATGGTCACACTTATTAACACTTTTGGCCACTTTTGGTTAACTTGTATGTGACTAAATTAAAAAAACATGCTTTGTGTGACTAAATATTACAAAACGCCACACAAACTTAAAATTCATGTGACCATTGGATGAACAATAGTCACACAAAATACACATTCACTTGACTTTAAACAACATATGGTCACACTTATTAACACTTTTGGCCACTTTTGGTTAACTTGTATGTGAGTAAATCCAAAAAAAAACATGTTTTGTGTGACTAAATATTACAAAAGGCCACACAAACATAAAATTCATGTGACCATTGGATGAACAATAGTCACATAAAATACACATTTACTTGATTTTAAAAAGCATATGGTCACACTTATTAACACTTTTGGCCACTTTTGGTTAACTTGTATGTGACTAAATAACAAAAAAAACAAGCTTTGTGTGACTAAATGTTACAAATTGCCACACACACTTAAAAATCATGTGACCATTGAATGAACAATAGTCACACAAAATACACATTCACTTGACTTTAAACAACATATGGTCACACTTATTAACACTTTTGGCCACTTTTGGTTAATTGTATGGGCTATATAACAAAAAAATAAAGCTTTGTGTCGACTAAATGTTACAAAGTGCCACACACACTTAAAATTCATGTGGGACCAATTGGATGAACAATAGTCACACAAAAAAAATACACATTCAATGACTTTAAACAAAATTGGTCACATTTATTAACACTTTTTTTTTTTTCATATTTTCGAACTTTTTTTTCAAGTTTTTGAACTTTTTTTCAAATTTTCGAATTTTTGAAATTTTTTTCAAATTTTCAAACTTTTTTTCCAAATTTTCGAACTTTTTTTACAAATTTTCGAATTTTTTTTTTCAAATTTTCGAACTTTTTTTCAAATTTTCGAACTATTTTTCAAATTTTCGAACTTTGTTTTCAAATTTTCAAACCTTTTTTCAAATTTCCGAACTTTTTTTCAAATACTCGAACTTTTTTTTTCAAATTTTCGAACTTTTTTTCCAATTTTAAAACTTTTTTTCACATTTCCGAACTTTTTTTCAAATTTTCAAACTATATTTTCAAATTTTCAAACTTTTTTTCATATTTTCGAACTTTTTTTCAAATTTTCGAACTTTTTTTCAATTTTTCCAACTTTTTTTTCAAATTTTCTAACTTTTTTTCAAATTTTCGAACTTTTTTTCAAATTTTCAAAAAAAATATCGATTTTTTGTCAAATTTTTGAACCTTTTTTCAAATTTCCGATCTTTTTTCAAATTTTTAAAAAGATCGATTTTTTTTCTGAAAAAAAGAATTTTCGTATTTTTTTTCAAAATATCGATTTTTTATAAGTTTCGAACTTTTTTTCATATTTTTGAACTTGTTTTTCAAATTTTCAATTTTTTTTCATATTTTCGAACTTGTTTTCCAAATTTCGAACTTTTTTTTAAAATATCGATTTTTTAAAAAAGTTTCGAACTTTTTTTAAAATTTTCAAACTTTTTTTCATATTTTCGAACTTGTTTTTCAATTTTTCAATTTTTTTTTCATATTTTCGAACTTGTTTCCAAATTTCGAACTTTTTTAATTTTAAAAAAAATCGATTTTTTGAAAAAATTTCGAACCTTTTAAATATTCAAACCTTTTTTTCATATTTTGTATTTCTGACTTGTTTTCCATTTTTCGAACTTTTTTTTTCAAATTTTCGATTATTTTTTTCAAAATTTCGAACCTTTTTTCGAACTTTCAAAAATATCTATTTTTTTTATAAAAAAATTTCAAAAAAAGAAAAATTTTCGAATTTTTTTTTCAAAGAAAATATTTTTTGAAAAAAAAATTCGAATTTTTTTTAATATTTAAAAAATATGTATTAAATTATATAATTACATATAATTAAATAAAGTTATTTTTTTAAATTTACCTTAAGGTTTGAATGTTTACAAGATCTACCCTGTAGTTTTGTTTTCTAGGTTTTCTACTAAGATGAGGTTTTCTCTAGAACCCATCCCTATATATATATATATATATATATAGTAGAAAAATGCACATATATATAATAACGATGATAGCTATATATATAGCGATACACTAACGGGGAACATGACATGCATGTCTTAGATATATGCACTCTAAACTATGACATTTTAAACAAAAATTTAAAACCTAGACACATACACCTAAATCTAAGATAAAAAGAATCATGATGTACACTTAAGACATGAGAATGTTTAGGAACCAATGATAAGGTTCGACCGACACTTGCTTAAGGACTAAGACTTAACCAACAAAATTCGGTATAATACCGACTTTAATAAACGAGAAAAAAATTCGTTTGTTGATTGACACACTATTATTATGAGAATAACTTCTTCTAATATATCATTTGGATAAGGAGTATTAACGTATTTTGATCGACACGTTCCTTATCGTCATCTAACCAAGATAATGATGTGGATTTGAATAGACTAATGGTTGTATTGAGAGATTCCTAAATCCTCAAGGTTTCTTTGTTAAGCATTATGTATGCTTTTCATGTTTGGGTGTTTAAGGATAAACATCATCGTAAGACTTTAGGTCGAACTAAATTTTGATGATAAGGATGATTTGTTGAGGAAACATAAACGAAGAAGGATGAGCATGAATGGAAAGGGAAGGTGTTGACTATAGGTCTATTGGGTGTTTTATTGGTTGTTAATGTTGACGAACAAAGGTGAAAATGTGAAATGAGGTAGTAGTTCTTTCATGGTGAAAGAAAAATGAAAGACACGAAAGTGGATATACAAATTGTGATGACTCATCAACACTTGAAGATTGAATATCTTCTTTGTGTTCTTTACTTGCTAGAAAGTAGAAACGATTGGACTCAACAACACTTGTGTTGACTCAATAACACTTGGAGATTGAATATCTTCTTTGTGTTCTTCACTTGCTAGAAAGTGAAAATGATTGGATGAGATGCATTTCATTACGAAATTCACTTGACTTTTGACAACATTGGCACACATGGTTATGAGTGTCAGGATATGAGGATGAGACGCATTTTATTACAAAATTCACTTAACTTTTCACATCATAAGCACACATGCTTATGAGTGTCGGGATATGAAGATGAGACGCATTTCATTACGAAATTCACTTATGGGGAATGGTTACATTATTGTGTTGCCTTTCTCTTTGATAAATAAGTTCTTAGTTTGATTATTAAAGCTTTATAGGTTTGGCTGATTCTGTTTTCTAAGTGGCGGTTTGTTTTAGATTTTGAAGATTCATAAAGAAAACCATGTTCTTGTGTGATTAATCTTTTCCTATGCACTTAGTATTTAACCCTTTAGAGCTTAGTTGAGAATTTAAGTAGCTTATTTGGATTTTTAGCTTATTTTGAAATTAAGTTCTACATGGCGGTTTGTATTTTAAATATTATGTTTAATGTGGCGGTTTGGTGTTAAGAAAAGGGACATTTTCGTTTGTTTGCCAAGCTTGTTCAGGAAAACAAAAGCCTAGAAAGCGACCTTGTAATTGATTTTAACTTACTAGCGGCGGTTTGATAATTTAAAATTGGTGGCGGTTTGAATTATTCTATATAGGTTGCGTTTTACAGGTTTGGTGGCGGTTTGACAATTTCTTGGCTAAATGGAAACGTTACTCTACCCAATTTATCATTCCACGGCGGTTTGACAAATTTTTTTAGGTGGCGGTTTGATATTTACTAAAGCAGCGGTTTACCGAGTCATTTTTAAACTGCCAGCGGTTTGAGAATTCAAAACTGGCAGCGGTTTGATAGTTTAAAGTAAGCAGCGGTTTAAGAAATTATTCGTAGCGGTTTGCTCTTATTCAGGCAGCGGTTTGGTATTTTTAATAGGCAGCGGTTTGAGCAAAGAAAAACAGGTAGTGGTTTGCCTAAATTAATTTGCCAGCGGTTTGACATATAACAGGCAGCGGTTTGATAGTGTAAACTAGCCAGCTGTTTGACTGAAATATTGGTGGCGGTTCGATAACTAATGGCAACGGTTTGGTGAAAATTTTTGGTGGCGGTTTTCTTAAACTAAACAGAACCGAAAATCATATTCATTAGACCAATTTTGGTGCTCCATTTTCGGTTAAGCCCAATTTCGGTAATTCAATTTCGGTAAAACAACCATTTTCGGTAAACTCAATTTGGTAAATGACAATTAATTACATCTCAAACCCACGCACCACATCACAATCAAGAAATTATCGACATTTAATTCAAACTCAAACAACCTTAATTCAATAATTACATTCACGGTTTTCTATTGATTTTGTAAAATCCCGCGAAAGACACAATTCTTTTCTCGGTTTTAATCATAGACTTGTAAAATCCCGTGAACGTTAATTGTTTTTGTTTTACCACAACTTCAATCACAACACATCATTTTTTTTTTTTTTTTTTTTTTTTTATTTTTTATACTTAAGATCTACAAATTATTTTATTTCATAATTCACATGACGGTAATAATGGAAACGAAAGATACTTAATCTTCGTGTTCGAAATTCGAAGACACACCAACAAATGAACACAAATTTAAGACAAAGCAAAAAAGAGTTGCATGTTTCTTTTCGACAACCTTCATTTCACACCTCAAGTTCTTTCAAAACAATGATTAAAAGACACCCGAACCGAGTGTGCATTGCGACATCTCTTTGGTCTAGATTATTGTTTCAGACTTTCACAGGACATGTTCCTAAACGTGCATCACTAGAAAGTAACTTGCCAAAGAAGAATTTCAGACGATTGAATCATGGCTGTTTTAAGTACTTGAGACACAGTTTCAGATGTTCATCAAGTCACAGATTTATTTGGATGAAGAATATGTTGTAATGATACGCAATTACTTTCTACATTACACTCAACTCGAGATTCCAGAATTCCGTGATACACTGATGCAAACACATGGTTTTTTCCCCCATTTTATTTTTCGAACCTGTTATAAAGCGTTTGATAAAGAGCCCTACGTAAACGAGAGTTGACCAGCTGGGGAATGAAAGACAGATGCAGAATACAGAAGAAAAGATTTTTTACGAGGTAATGCTTAGATGTAGTTTGGTTGACCAGAAAGCAGTGAGACAAAATCAAAAGAGCAGGATAACAAAAGCAGATCAGGGAATGTTGTACTTGTGATGATTGTAGTTATCGACCCATATATATCGAAGAGCCAACGTGAGGTACAAAAGACTGCTGAAAATTAATGTCTTTACATACATGACAATAGTTAATGAGCAACTGAATTCAATAATGAAGGAGAGGTTGAACACGAATGTTCTGAACCAATGTATGGACACTTGTCCTTTTACCTGCTAAAATTAACTGATAATACAAGATCACTAAACTCTCAAATCATCCCTTGAATCTAAAAAATTTTTGTCTCAAAAAGACTGTTGCCTAGTTCAAAAGATTTTTTAAGAATGAAGAATATTGTGTTAATCTTGAAACTTAAATATCAAAATCAGTTTTAAAAGAAGGGCCACATGGTTAATTTTGAAAGTAAAAAGTATTGAAGCCATGATTAAACATGTACATAGATTGTATTTGAAACAATAAACATCAAATTGGAACATTAAAAGTGGCTTAAATTACTTACGTGAAAATGAGGACTTTGAACAGGCATTTACAAAGATCTGTTTGGTCTATCAAGACAAAGAGGCTAAGACTATAGAAACACACAACAAATACTTTGATTGCTCAAAATGGTGAGTTCAAAGTCAACTTCAGGAAAAAGGATTACATTTGAAGGCATTAAAATTGAGTTAGAAAATTAACACAAAAATAGTGTGAATAAAAGTTTGCAAGACTCTCAGTTTTAGGGAAACGGTTTTTTTTTTTTTTTTTATTTTTTTTTTTTTTTTATACAATTTTCCATAAAGAAGACCAATCAGTTGTTAGACAACCGGACTGCGTTTAAGTCTGAACGACCAGAATTTCAAAAACCACTTGTTGGCTCCAAGTTGATGTGATATCGATTTTGTCAAAATCAATCACAATCATTATTTGCCTATGGAAGAGAATGGCTGTTGTAAAATAATCATGTGATTGCATCTAGCTCATTAGGTTATGCACAAATGACTATGGTTTATAAACGCTATCTAGAGGAAGACTAAAAAGAAATAACAAGAATGCGGGTAGGGAATTCAGACCTTTGTGTTGCTTTACTAAATCACAAAGCACAACTAATGGTAGCAAACCAAAACCTAGGAGCAATACTCAAACATCTAGGAATTGGCCTGCATCCAAGAATAGTTTTATAACGACAAAGACTGTACCCATAGCAGAACATCTAGGAATTCTAGATTTTTTTCCGACTCCAAACATTCTGTTTGCTTGACATGTCAGAAATGTGTCTTTAATGAAAATCATGATTCTTGTGTAACAAAATTCCTGAATGAAGTCAACTTACATGCTAAGGTTTCCTCCCATAAGACCACAAAAAGATACAAAAAGTAGAGATATAATGAGTTTTGCAAAAAACAGAAAGACAAATTCCTACAAGACATAGGTTTTCAATCAAAAAGACTTCCAGTGTGCATGAGAAAACAATGATTCCTAGATCTTGTCTTAGGTGGAAACAGACAAGTAGGATTTTCAAGACAGTTGGTCTTAGGTGGGTTCCCATTGGAAAGAAATTCACCTCTAGCACAACCAAGGCTGACAGTGAACCCACAAATGGTTTAAATGGAGATATCACTAACCAATATGAATGCAAACAAACTCTTGATGTCAGTGCAGGTACTCTTAAACTTAGTGAGGTACATTTTCAATCCTAAATAAAGGAATCAGAGTTTGGTTGCTGAAAAGACTGATATCTTAGAAACCAGGGCTTTAAGTAATTTTGATATGATGAACAAGCAATGACTTCTGATCATAACAGTTCAGAACTCGGAATTCACGACCACAACAATGAATAGTCAAGTTCAAAGCTGGTTCCAAAAGTTGTTCCTCCAGCAGACAAGACAACAACATCACGAAAAGAGTTGAAATTACTATTCCACCATCACATAACAATGTTGAGGTCAACATGTAAATATAAAACCTATAAAGCCAAATACAAAAATATAAAATTTTCAAAAATAAAATACAAAATCAAAAATTCAGAAAATGTTTCACAAAAAGAATCTTCTCGACATGTCTCTTGGAATCGATAACATTACGTACCTAGAAATGTTAATTAATCATCGTCATGGCGTGTTATTGAAGTTCGAAACTGTGTTCAAATATTTTTTAAAACATGTCATTTCTAATTTTCTTTATGACTTGTAATCACTCTCAGATTGCAACTCGGACCATAACGATAAAGGAGAGTGTACGTTTTAGTACGCTTATCCTTAGCGCTAGAAGAGAAGTCTTCTAACATGATGTTTTTCAAAAAGTTGAACACAATTTTTCAAGATTTTCATACTGAACGATTTCTATTCTTTCAAAATTATGTGTTTCAAACACTCCATCCTCATTAAAGATTTACAAGATAATTCTTTCTACAATTTGTGTCATTCTCAAATTGGAGTCATTGTTTGAGGGGGAGTTTTCGAAAACAAAGTTTTAATTTTTTTTGGGATTTTTTTTTTTTTTGGATACATCATCTCAGGACCAATTTTATGTATTTCAAAACATTATCAATTAAATTCTTAATAACAACTCAGTATAATGATGAATACTCAATTAGATTGTATGTTATAAGATAATTTAGTGGTTGGTGCTAATTTTTCAAGAATTCTTCATGACAATTCATAATCATTTCAAAATTGTGTGCTCAACAATGCTAACCTCAATTTTATATTTACAATTTCACTTGGTATCTTTTTTTGGTGTCAAACATATGATAAAATTTGAGGGGGAGCAAGTTAATGTTTCAAAGAATTCATGCTAATCAATATTTTCTCACGGATCTTCTTGACATTTTAATCACAAAGTATTCAAAAACTAAGGAATTAATATTTAAAATAAGGGGAGAAATGTAATTAAAATGTGATCTTGAAAATAATAAGTGATCTAATCAACTCAAAGTGTTGTTGATACTCTTCGGAAATGGTTTTATGGTTACAATCTAATACCCAACAACATCTTAATTCATGACGATTCTGAAGTCATAAGGTGGTTAGGTTAGGTATTTGTCTAATGATCCAACCAGAACCGGAGGGATCTACCCAAGGACACTCCATAGTTAGAAATAGCAGTCCTTAGGTATGATTGGAGATGAATGAGTATAAGGGAATAATGCTGACTAAGATTGAGCTAACACTGGAACAATCACAACAAGGTGTTAGTAATGACGTCTTGGTAAGCATTGAAGGGGTTGAAGAATGAAAAAGAAATATATGGATAAAGGGTGAAAATAAAGAAGCCCTCCACACACCTTAGGCAGAAACTAGGTCAATACATAATTTATTGGTTTTCACAAAGATGAATTCTGATATGGAAAACGACATCATGGACCTAGTGATGCAATGCACAACCCTTCCCAGCCATTCGAGTTTCTCTCAACAGAAACTTGTCTCACTTGTCATGGAGATACACACGACTTCTATTGACTTTCTCACTCCGAGTTAGTTGATATTAAATAGATGGCAGTCTACTCCAGCCTCCGTGTACTAAAACTAAAACGCACTAATCGAGTCTAGAGCCAAGAGATCAATAAAATAAATCTCATTAGGACACATTCCATTACAAACACCTGTTGAACAAAAATAAGTTCACAAGCTGTTAACAAGAGTCCTACGCATTATCTATGTGATTTTGCCAGAACATCTGAGTGATACTTAAGTATTCACCGTGAAGATGGAAATCCTACTTGAGCCAACATCAAACAAGCTCTTGGTAGGTGACTTGCGAGATTCTATATGAATCAAACTTATGTCAACTAGAAAGAAACGATGGCGTGACTCAATGTGAATCAAACTTGTTCGAGTAAATAAATTGACGGTTCAATCAAAAAGATAGTAACTATCTGATTCACTCTTACTGTGTTGTCTGCTTTGAGACGCTCCGGTAATGAGAACGGCTAGTGCAACTGCGAAACCCTGTCAAGAAGATTTCAATTTGTATTCTATTGATCATAGGCAGTATGTATACTGATTAACGGGGAACCGTGGTATTGAAACCTTATTCAACGAAAGTGTCAAAGACACTCTCGATCAATATCTGTTGTATTATCACTTATCGTAAACTGAGGTATACGGTGCTGGCGGTATCCCATTCCAGTTGAAGTCGGATTCATTACTACATGCTCATGCTCAAACTACAAAGACATACTACAAGCATCAAGATTCAAGAATCAAGAAAGCTCAAGATTTAAAGATAAAGACTTCTGTAAACTCTTATATTCAAGATCTTCCTTCAAGATATCAAGTCTATCAAGGGAGATTATTAGCAAGCTTTCAAGATGATGCAAAGTATGAGCATGTTGGTCAAGACACAAGATCGCAAGGTGGAAAGACGATCAAGACTGAAGGATAAAGATATAAAGATCTCAGACGTACAAACGAAGTCGAAAGACAATGACAAAGGCTCAAGATCAAAGATCACATAGCATGAAGGAACAAGCCTACAACGTAGATCACAAGAGCTTAACGACAAAAGCAATCTCATTGATCTCACGAAGGTGTGTTGCAATGAAACTACTTAGGGGGAGATTGTTGCCTAATTATTAGTCAAACATGGGAAGTTGTTCGTTAGAATATTAAGTCTTGATCATTCAATTATGTAACGTATGGAATAGCTAGAATGGGTAAACGGGCTCATTTATGTAAGCTAATCAGTTACGTGTATCAGGCGTAAGCCTAAGTAATCCCAAGCCCTGCCCGTAGAAATACCATATGCATGTAAGCCTCATGGTTTAACTATAAATACCCCTCTTCAAGGATGGAGAAGGTGTTGGTCTCATTTGTAATTTTCACTTGCAAGTAAATCAACCATTCTCTTTCATTTCTCTCTCATGTTTCTCTCTCTAACTTCTCTCTAAACTTCTTCATATCTTCCTCCTATTTTTCTTCTTTAATTCGTGTTCCAAGTAAATAAAGTGAAGTGATTACGGGCAACCGACATTATGATTTGAGGAGGGAACATAAACGAAGAAGGATGAGCTTAGAATGGAAACGGACGGTGTTGTTCAACTAGGTTTGTTGGGTGTTTTTGTTGGTTGTTTAATGTGACGAACTAAGGTGAAAATATGAAAAATGTCCGCGCGCCAAGAGCAGTGAAGACTTGACATTGTGATGACTTAACAACACTTGAAGATTGAATATCTTCTTTGTGTTTTTCACTTTGCTAAAAAGTGGAAATGGTTGGATGAAAAATGAAAGACACAACATTATGATGACTGAACAACACTTAAAGATTGAATATCTTCTTTGTGTTCTTCACTTGCTAAAAAGTGGAAATGATTAGATGAGACGCATTTCATTACGAAATTCACTTGAATTTTGACAACATAGGCACAAATGCTTATGAGTGTCGGGATATGAGGATGTGACACATTTCATTATGAAATTCACTTGACTTTTGACAACATAGGCACACATGCTTATTAATGTCGGGAAATAAAGATGAGACATATTTCATTGCGAAATTCACTTGTGGGGAATGGTTACATGGTGAATCTTCTTGTGAAGATGACTAGGTGGATGACTCAAGATTGGTAGTGGTAAGGATGACTCGGTTTTACATTGTTGGTTTCTAGTGAATAAGAATCACATATGTGAGTTCTTGAGAGTATATGTGAACATGTGTGTTTTCCCTTCCTTTTTAATTCGTACTCATCCGAACATAAATTGTGGAATAAAAAGAATAAATGAAGAAAAATAAAGACAGAAGCGATGAGCTTGACAATGTCATGACGGATGGTTAGCATACGATGAACTTCATCCACGAAGTTATGTAGCTCTTCTTGAGTATTAAAAATGCTCATAGAACAATCACACGACGAGGTGCGAGGTTGTCTTAAAGGTAGTAGCAGAAATGTGGACGGAAGATATTAACCATCTAAATAATAATAGAGGTGTGATAAAGATTTTTGTGAAACGACTTAGACATGAACAATGAGTGACATTTTACTTTGCATTTCCTGAATTAAAAATGCTTAAACATTTCGGATGAAATGATTAAGTTGTCGAGATTTATCGGAATGTATTTAATAGTAACAAGACTATTAAAATGAGTATGACAAATTTATGAGATTTGTTTCATCATTCCTAGACCTAGACTTAAAAAGTTTCACGTGTGAGTGGTTTGGTGAGGATGTCGGTGATGTTGTCTTTCGACGAAACTTTTTCGATGAAGATATTTCCTTTTGGACATTGTCGCGAAGGAAATGATGATGAACTATAATGAGTTTTCTATCATAAGATCGATGGATAATGTTCGATCCTCATTGTGTATGAGGTGAGCATGACGATAAACCATCGTGACATTCCTAAGGGGATGGAAAGGACTAACAGAAGTGAAAGTACTTAGTCTTAAGGTGTGTATATTATAGAGATATGAATCATTATGTAGGAAACTCATAAGACTTTATCACGCGTGGTTGTTGTAAGGCTTGAGCTTTAGAGTGAATTTTAACATATGTTTGTTAAAAAGCCGTGATATGAACTTTCGATATGACCTTTAACGTTTATGATCGCAAGTTAAAGATACTTGAATATTTCAGATGAAATATTTAAGTTGTCAAACCTACTTGGAGGAGTGTTAGATATGTATCTAACTTTTCCTTGACGAAAGAGTGGATTATTTGGAAGAAGGCGAGATGATGATTAAGGGAATGTGTGGGTGAAGTCACACTAACAGGATTAAGGGACCATTTATGACCTCTTTTGACATTTTAGATTTATGACACATACGCGAAGAAAGAAAAAAATATTCTAATGTGAGAAAATATATACCTAGATGTATAGGACATATAGATATAGGCATGTAAGTTTATCTAAGCATGCATCAACACAATAATCAACAAGATTAATGTGTAAGACTCTATGGCATTTAAACGCCAATTGTCTTAACTAAGTGTAGGTGTACAATTAACACGTAAGTCATGTAAAATGACGCATACAAAACATGATAATTTTAAATGTAATCGTCATGTAAAACATGTTAGCATTTAGCATTTAGGAGCATGTGTTATTTAGATAAACTAAGAAATATTTTATCTAAATTGCTAGAAAAAGACAAATGCCTTTATAGTGGACATGCATTTAATATCTAAGTAATTAAACTTTGAGCATCAAGATCATGAATACATATAATTGCATTACATGGGAACAAGTAATCATCTTGAAACATTAAAGCACATATGTGAGGTGCATTGTGTCTAGATTGACTAAGGAGAAGCCTAATTTCTACGTGCTTAGTGTGTACTCCTAATGAGATACAAAGTCTATCGATGTAGACTATCATTAGGCATATTTAGGAAGAGCCATTTAATCAAATTAGAGAATGAATATGAGACTATCACTAGTGGTGCTCAATTCAGGCTAAACACGACCATTTTTACGGGTTATACACCGAACCCAACTTCACTCTTGGAAGCAATTCAACCGTTAGGTCAAATTGAATTTCTAGTGCAATAGATTCTCCAGTGGTCATTCTCATGTTAGACAAAATAAAATTCTTATATTTGCCTAATGAAGTGTAGCAAAGATAAAATTTGTATTATCTTTTCATAGAGGGCCTAACATGACTCAACTAACATGCTTTAATTCCGGTTTGCATAATCCTAATCAAGATGTGTGGAATTTTTAGATAAGCGTAAGCAAGATGTTTTAATCTTTTGTTCAAGATCTATAGGTTGTTTGGTTTCGATTACATATTGCTTGATTTAATGGATGTCTTATATTTAGTCATCTTACATGTGTAGTTGTCACATTTGATATTTAACGTGTTTGGTTTTTCAAAAGTCAAAAGATGTGTTTATTTGTGACAATGAAAAATATGTTATATTGAGAGTGTATTAAGAATGCTCCATTGCATGTATTGTGAAATGAATCTCACTAATATTATTTATCTTAATTGAGTTTGTGATTATTTAATGATAAATGATTGAAAAGAGACATATTTTATTTTTAAATATGCTTTTTCTAAAATAATTATTCTTATCAATGTTGTATACCATAATTAAATAAGTATTTGAATAAATGTATTTTTACTTGTTTATGCATTGACACATATTGTGATAGGTTATTTTTCAATTCTAATAACTTATATTTTTCAAATTATATGTAGTGTATTTTCTTGTAACACAACCATTTATGCTACGAAGAAAATAAAATGAATATGATATATATTATCCTTTATTAATCGTTTAATATGATAATCCATAAATTCTTTAAACATAATGTTTCCCAAACATCATGTCATCTTAGGTAAATAAACAATAATATTATTCTTATTTGAGAATTTAGTTAAAAGTGAATTTTAGCTTTGAGTTGTGCTTTTATGTTGTATGAGCAAAGTTTACATATGTTGTTAGTTTGCTCGTGTTTGGTTTTTCGGAAATGACACATTTACCAATTGCATTGCAATGTAAATTGCTTGAATATTTCGGACGAAACATCCAAGTCGTCAATCCTAATTCATTGTGTATTTTATGCATGTATTAAACATATTAGTATAATATTTGAAACACAACCATTGGACAAGTAGACTCAATATGGTTTCATCAACACAAGTGTGAGTTATGATCCGATGCATATTCTTTTCATCAAGAAAATGATGTAATTATTTTCATATCAATCAAGTGTGATTGAGTTCTTGCCTGGAAAATCAAGACCGATGCTTTACCTACCCGGTTTAACATTTCTCGTAGAGGTATTGATATTCAGGATATGTCGTGTCCCATTTGTGATAATGCTATTGAATCGACGGACCATTTGTGTAATAAACACTTTGATTATTTATAGTCGTATAGCTCATCATACTATCGTTCGGGCTATCATAATTAAGAGGTCATGTAGTGACGTATGAGGAGCTAAGGACACTTAAATCGTAAATCCCAGCAACTTCGTCGATACGTCCATCCATCCAGAAGAGGCCTCATTATGAAACTCCCCAGTAATATATACTTTGATAACTAAAACCACATATAAATCTAATAGCTACAATCAAACCATCTAATCGTTTTAGGTGAAATTTAATATTTATAAAGTAAAAAAACGTTTATAAGTATACTTTAGTAAAAACAAAACTGGCGTACTTTCTCGTTTTTTAAGTCCGATTTCTTTTCGTTTCCTTATGGCCAAACAGACCTTCGTATTAAGATGAGTTATCAAAATATAACTTTTCAAATTTTGAGTTTTTTCTGATGATAATGTATTTTACTATTATCATGTAACATTACATATTTATTTTTATAGATTTAGTTAATCGTAAATGTCGAACTTATTTCGTTTAACTCCGTATTTTAAGCGATTCCTTATCGAGCACGTCCTTCGTATTTAATAGTTTTATCGATTTATTGATGTTTTAAAAATATAAAGTTTCTGTGGTGAATAGTAACTTTTATAAAAATAGTTTTATAAAAGTATATATACTTTAAACGTAAACTTGAAATCCGTGGAATCTTTTTCGTTATAAATCGTTTTTTCGAGTTTCTTATTTATCATTTTTGGAATCGATATGACATGTATATTTCTAAAAATATAAAATGAGGCTTCATTTTTCCCAATTAAAACAACAACATTTGAAATAGTTTTGAAAAATATGTTTAAAACTAGTTTTTATAACTTTTTAGTTTAACCACTTTGTTACTAGTCCATTATAACATTTATTATCACATGTTGTTACATCCTTAGGGTCCACTAGTCCCAAGATTTAAGTCAACCACATAACACATGAATAGGTGTACAAAATTATAATGCACATGCAGAAATGTTTTTAACAGGTTAAAAGTAACCTAATGGTGATTTCACAACAATAGAAACTTATAACATAAAAAATGATAAATGTTAAAAGACATAAAGGGTTTTTAGATAACCCTTATGGTAATCGTAATATGATGAGAAATATAATCAAAACCCTTGTTTAGATTTTTAAACCAAGCTTGCAAGATTTGGACCCTTAATTTTTCCAAGAACTCTAATTTCACTTTCTTTGCTTCAACACTTGAAAAAAGGAAGAGTTTTGATCTTTTTTTCTAAGTGTTATGTGTTATGTTTTTCTATCTCTTGCATTGTATAAGTAATACATGTGTAGGACTAGTCAAGGAGACATAAGAGGGGTCTAAGAAGTCCAGTCTATGGGCTTTGGTCGAAAACTTGGAGCTAAGGTTAAATGTTCTATAAATGAAGACATAATCCTCATGAAAATAAGGAGATGTTTTCTCTATGATATTTTCTTTGCTTTTTTTTTTGAGTCTAAATCCGGCCATGAATGCATATGTATGATATATTTTTGTAATTTTTATGTATTGGGTATAAAAGTGGGTATTTGTTGAAGCGTAGAAAAAGTGTGGTGCTTCCGGTATACCTAAATGTATTAAATTGCGAAACGTAAACGTTTTACGCAACCAATAAAAATAAAATATAAAAAGTTGATTATTACTTTCGTAAAAATAATATATTGCTTGTTTGACAAAAACTTTAATTCGTTTGGTGTCCGTTTACGTTAATTGTTGATTTTTAGTTACAACCGCTTTCACTGAATAATGAAAATTAAAAGTAAACGCGTACGAGAAAAAAAAATATTAAAATAGATGACGTCATAAATGACCTGAAAATACAGAATGTTACATTCTCCTCCGTTAGAAGAGCTTTCCTCAAGCTTCAAGTTGCTCAAAACATAGGAAAGTACGGGTTCGGAGAAAAGATGTGGATATTTCTTCCGGAATGATGTTGATGAAGAGGTGTAGATACTTTTTACTATTATTATTATTTTTATTTTTTTTTGAACAGTGTCCCAACGTTCGATGAACAGTAACCCCCAACGGTTACTTTCCCCCTTTTTATACAAAATTTTCTCCTCCATTTCTCCATACAACACTTATCTTTCACTTACATTTGTCTCATTATCCAATCCTACAAAAATTGTTGCACATCATCACGATCTTGGCGATGGCGACCGCGATAGCACTCGGCATTTATCTTGCATACGTCCCATACGAAGAATTGATTTCAGTATTGGCCATTTATTCTAAGCATTCTCGTGCCCCTCACATTTCTTGCAAATCGCGCATCTGAGGACATTCTCTTTTGAAGGGAATAGATATTAGGGAGGTTGTAATAAAACTTGTATTTCATTTATGTTCTTATGTAATCTTATTTCTAAGATAATAAAAGATATGTTGTGGCCATAAATCTATTTGTTACATTGATTTATATGCCTTTCGATAATTTCCGTTACCAACTCTTGTACTAGTTTGCATTCCTTCTAAATTGATTAATTCAGTGGGTTGTTTCAAGATTTGTGATAGTTGGGTTTAATATTTCTTGTTACGACCAAAGGCTCGGATCAGTAGCTTATTGTTCCCTTCAGCTTACGTGTCATTTGTAACACTTTTTTTTTGATGAGTCGACTTATATAGTAAGATGAGAGTGAAGGTCTGCTTAAAACCCTAAACCTTAAAACTAAACCCTAAAACTTAATCCTAAGCCCTAAACCCTAATCCTAAACCCTAAACCTTAATCCTAACACTAATCCTAAACCCTAAACTATCTTAAACCCTAACCCTAACACGAATTAAAACCCTAACCCAAAATAAAATGAACCCGACACCCTTTTACTTTATTTTTACCCATTTTTAAGCAACCAAGCACCTCTATGACATCACCAAGCAGCCACCTAAGTAGCTTACAAGCACCTCCATCACCTCCTTAATAAAATACTTGGCCACCAAGTTGCTTGATCACCTCCTTGTCCTCTTTTGTAAAACTCTGATATGATATTGAATGATAACTAAGTTTTCCAAAACGTCTCTTTTGAGTCGTTTTCTATGATTATGTTTGTTGATCCATAAAGTAATATCCCATATTAGCTTCCGCTGCTATATGTCAAAAATGGGGGTGTTACAGATTGGTATCAGCGCCATGATTATATAGAACAAGGTTAAAACCTTAACTATAACTACTTTTCTTCTTCTAGCCAAGAAAGTCTTCCGTGCCACTGCATTTCCTGAATAATATGTAAAGATACATAACTACTCTGCTATTATATAAATAACTTATGTTATTTACACTGGGTTGTTATACAATCATGTCTTCGTACACCCACCCTTTTATCCCTTCTGATTACGATGTGGAGGATGCTCATTCCTTTACAAATGCTTCTAACTATACCCCTGTAACACCCCCAAAATCTGGTCGCAGCGGAAAGGTAACAATGGGGTGCTACGTCAAAGTACAAAAATCAAGATATAGAAAACGACCTTAAATGGACGTTAAAAATAAGATTCATTCAATGTCATTACAAAAGATCAGAGTTTTCACGTTAGGTCCCATAGTTTTGATAAAAAGACATTAAGATTTTATAAGACAAAAGTTTTATTGAATTTAAGAAATCAGAATCCCTCTAATAGATATCCGTCACGGCTCCCATCCAAGCTTATGCCTCAGCACCTGAGATTAAAACATGCTAAAACGTCAACAAAATTGTTGAGTGAATTCATAGGTTTATCAGGAAATAGCGTGGACCACAAGATCGAAGTAATAGTAGACTATGAAACACATTCAATAGTCCAAAAACAGGTATTATTGCCCTAAGCTCATGACACCGAACCTTAACGTAATAAACTGTAATCAAACCAGTACTTGAGGTTTGTGCCCCAACACGGATACAGATGTTACAAAAACATCCTACGAATTTTCTCAATACAGATGCTGCCAAACATCCTACGAATTTTCTTCGAATGTTAAATGCGTCAATGGTCAACTAGAAACCACAGCCTAGACGGGGATGGTCAGTCCCGATAGATCTATCCCATAACAACCAGCGTATACCCAGCAGGTAAATGCCGTTCATGACAAAAAGGGGTCCTTAGCGGCAGAAGGGTCTTAGGCAATAATGAATTCAGGAAATAGCATACATTTTTTGTAGTAAAATATACAAGTTTGTAAACGAGCATGTATTCTCCCCCAAAACAGTTTAAAACAAGTAAAATAGGGGCTATGAAACTCACCTTGAGTGAATGGAAATCAACAAGTATTCACAATAGAAAAATGCGTCACGAAGGAATCCGAAGGCAACCTAATCCAATATAGGTCGTATAAGTACTAAACACTTTGATTATTTATAGGTCGTATAGCTCATCATACTATCGTTCGGGCTATCATAATTAAGAGGTCGTGTAGTGAACGTATGAGGAGCTAGGACACTTTAAATCGTAAATCCAACAACTCGTCGATACGCCACCCCGAAGAGGCCTCATTATGAAACTCCCTAGTAATATAGTACTTTGATAACTAATACAACGTATGATTCTATATAGCTACATCACCGTCTACTCGTGTTTGCGAAATAATATTTAAATTGCATTTGCTAAATATTATTCGTGTATTTGAACTCGTATAATCGAATATATAATTCAATTGTCTTTGTAAAATAATATTTATAAAGTTTAAGACATGTATAAATATTATATAAATGATTCTAAAATGTTTCGCAAAAATTTATTTTAAAAAACGAACCAACACTATTCACCTCAGGAAATAGTGCACAAGTTAGAAAATAATGCGTAACTTTCTCGTTTTAAGCCCGTTTCTTACGTTTCTTATGCCCACATTTTCGTATTAAGTCGAGTTATCAAAATATAACATTTTTAAAATTTTAGTTTTTCTGATGAATAGTGATTTTTACTGTTCATAACAGATATATACTTATTTTTATAGTTTTTGTTATCGTAAACTCGTAAACGTCGTATTTTATTCGTTATAGCTCCGTTTTTAACGATTCTTTCGAGTACGATCTCGTAATTAAAAGTTATATCATATTTTTGATGTTTTAAAAATATCACTTTCTGTAATGAATAGTAAATTTTATAAAAATAGTTTTATAAAAGTATTTCTCGTCGTAAACTCGTAACTAACGTATCTTTTTCGTTATAAATCGGTTTTTCGAGTTTCTTATCATTTTGGAATCGTCATGAGGCGTATTATTTTTATGTAATGTCAAACCTACTGTATGAAGTCGAAATCAAATCACCCTTTTATTATCCAAGTGTGTTCATTTATAAAGAGTTTGTTTTATTAACTTTATAAACCCAAATTTATACAAAATCATGTTTATACTTAAACAACATGTCAACATATTTATTAATCCATTTTTCCATGATATATATAACAATATGACATAAGAAAAGTGTGTAAATTCATAAACATAAGTGATAATTCGTTTTACATATTAAAAATCCTAAGTGGTGATATAGTTATATAAAACATGTAAACATATAAAAATGATGAAAGTAAAGACATGAAGGTTTTTAGATAACCTTATTATGATGTAAGATGATGAACCAAAGTATCTAAACCCTTGTTTAGATATAAAACCCTAGCTTTCCATTTTAAAACCCTAGTTTCACTTTTCTTGATTAATACTTGAAAAAGGTTAGCCAATGCTTGGAAATACCTTAGAATATCTTAGGATGGATGTGTATAGAAGTGTATGGGTTGTATAAAAATTGATATGGGTTTGTGTGGTGGTGTGCTTGATGCCGTGAGCTATATAGAGCAAAAAGGGGATGATTGTTTGATTTTTACTAAGTGTGGAAGAGTATGTATGCATCTATGAGATAATACTTGCATTATATAACACTTTCAAAGGTCAAGAGTCAAGGAAACATTCAAAGGGACATGGTATGGTCTTGGGGATGGTCATGGTCATGGTCATAAGTCAAATAGACAAGGTATGGGCTAGGTATTAATGAAGTATGGTGTTCTTTTGACCATATGGAAGAGTTTCCTTGTATTTCTTGAATCAATGGCCATAATTTCGGCATACAAGAGATGTATATGATATATTTGAGTAAACTTTGTGTATTGGGTATAAAAGTGGGTATTTGTTGAAGCGGAGAAAAGTTTTGGTGGTTCCGGGTATGCCTAAACGTATTTTATTGCGAAACGTATTTAATTTACGTAACCAACAAAAATAAAATATAAAAGTTAATTATTACTTTTGAAAAAATAATATAATGATTGCTTGACGAAAACTTTAATTCGTTTGGTGTCCGTTTACATAAATTGATAATTTATAGCTTACGCGATTTAACTTAATTATTATAATTAAAAGTAAATGCATACGAAAAAAAAATTATTAGTAAAATATATGACGTTGTAAATGACCTGAAAATACGGAATGTTACACTAGGCGGCCGATTAATCAGCGCCTAGGCGCTAGGCGGGGATTAACCACCTTAATTTTCACTAATCGGTTTGGTAAAAAATGGTCAACATATCGATTAATCGGATAAAAATCGGCCAAATCGGGCATAAATCAGCCAAATCCGATAAAAATAAACTAAATCGGCCAACTCGGTTACGGATAGAAATTGGTCAAATAAGGAATAAGTCGGTCAAATCGGGAATAAATCGGCCAAAGCGGACAAAATCGGCTAAATCGGGCATATATTTTCAAAATTTTATAATTTTATATATAAAAAATCTAATCCGATTAATCCTCGATTAATCTCCGCCTAACTGATTAATCGCTAGGCGGTACCCAACCGCCTAGCTAGCGCCTAGCGATTTTTACAACCTTGGTCCTTTCCATAACCCCTTCATTAATTACTTTTGTGATGTATTGTACTAGATATTGTACCTGAGATATCTTTGAGAGCCACTGTGAGATCTCCAAGTGCATTCGGAGCACAAGACTTGATTATTGCAACAACTTGCTCAAGTTTCCTATTCTTGAGATAGTCCTTCATATCTCCGAAACACCCATTTACAATCCCCCAATTAGCAATAACAAACTCAACCGCGTTAACCCATGACCCACCCTTAAAATCCTCATCCTCGCCCACATCCTCAACAACTTTCCTAATATATTCTTGTGTCGACAATACTGACTCATCCCTACATTCATGAATATCTGATTGTTTACGGAGCTTGGTTGCTTGAACAATACCCGTAGGACCGGGTATAATACTAACCAACTTTTCCTCTAAATTATCAACATCAGGGTTTTTGGTGGTGATGGTTGTCTTACGTACGTGGTTGTTGTAGGGACGGAGGACGGGGGTTAGTGGGAGATCGAAATCATCAATATCAAGTAATTGTTCTCATTCATAATTTGGGGGTGAATTCATTATGTTATGAGTTTTATATCGTTGTTGGTGTTGAGGGACAATAAGAAGGGGAAAAACACGAACAATGATTTTAGCGGGAGTTAATAAAGGAAGAAACAAAAAAGGGTGTTGCAAATATGGTCCCTAAGGTATATTATATGTGAAGTGACAAAATTGTCCTGACGTTAACGTCAAATTGGATGAAAAATCGGTCAAAATACTGGTCAACCTAATTTGGACAACCATAGGGACCACTGGTGTAATTAAATGTGTTTTAGGACCAAACATGCAATTTCGTGTAAACCACAAAGACCAAACATGTAATTAACTCTTATATAAAAAGACTTTTGTAACCTCATTTAATAACTACATCATTAAATGTGCGTGTATTTTTTTTGTTATTTTACATTATTAAGTATGATAAGCTAAGCAAAACACTTATATATAAGTCATAATATATAACATAAGCATAAACCCAGTTAAAAAAGCTTAGCCAAACACCTCGTTAGTATCATTATATAACGAACATGCAAGTTACCCATCAATATTTGGTACCATAAAGTATTATAGGGTGAGATAATAATAGAAATATTTGTGATAAACTAAAAATAATTAAGAGTTTTTAAAAAAAATTAAAAAATTTCACAAGATTGGGGAATTTGATGAATAAAAAAATTGTGAAATAATTTTTTTCTAAAAATTGTTTTGATGCAAAGTTTATGAAAAAATACGTTTGTGCATTAAACTTTTGTAAAATAAAAAAATCCGTATCATAAATTTGTTTAGCATCCAACTTCCTTTTAGAGGGCTGGGTACTGTAGTGTCATGGCTTCAAGCAATGGGCAAAAAGTGCTGTCATGACATCATTTTTTGTCATGGCACCAACCTTTCACATGTCACAAAAAGCAAGCTCCCTCGTTGGCACCACAAGATGTGATGTCGTTTGAGATTTTTTTTTATTAAATAAATAAGAAATAACAAAAATTAAACTTTCATTAAATAAAACAAAGTACATTGAATGAAAATACAAATTGAAACAGAGACAAATTAATAAAATTACGAGTTAGTGATTAATGTTTCATAAATGTTCGATGAGGTCTTGTCGAAGTTCGGTGTGCACTCTTCTATCTCGAAGTTCTTTGGTATTTAGGAGGAGTGTATTCGTCGCCAAAATAGTCGTCAAGTAGCCGTTGTTTCGCCTCTTCTCGTTCACGTGGTATATATGTCCTCTTTTTAGGACCCGATCCCGATCCTGAACCCCCGGCATTTCGATTACTCAAAGCTAAAACTGGTTCATAAGCTTCAAAACCTCGCATATATCGCTCCGCATCGTCTTGAAAATAAATATCGTAATGATTAGAAGTGTTGTGGTTCATAGTGGTTTTATGAAGGAAAATAAGTATCGTTGAGGTAGAAATGATATTGAAAGTGTGTATAAAATTTGAAATAATAAGCATGTATTTATATGATTTTTAAAGGGTAAAAAATTGAAATAAAAAAACTAGTTTTGTACCAAAATTTTCAAAATACCCCTTTTTGATTGTTATTAAACGTCCATATAAAAAATAAAAAAAGGAAAACTCTACCGCGTGGGTTGGTCTTGTCGGCGCGAGAGGCTTTGTCGCCAGAGTCAGTGTCGTTGGCGCAAGCAAAGGTTGGGCTGGTGTGAGCCACCATACCCCTATCTTATTTCTTTGTAATGTCTTTCTAGCTCATTGCTAGTTTTTTTTAATAAAGTTGCCGTTCAAAAAAAAAATATAAAATATAAAATGTTAGAAAATTTTGTGATACAAAATTTCGTTGTTAGTGCATTAAAATAACATATAAACACTCAAAATTATAAAAATTATTTCACAGCTTTTTTTATTCACCAATAGCTTTAATCTTAAAGAAAATTTAAAATATTTCAAAAAGATTTAAAACCTTTTGGATCTTTTTACGGTTCTCCTGTATATTTTGTTTTTTTATTTGATTTATGTGATAAATATCTGTTCCTCATACTCGCTCAAGGATACTATCCAAAATGAAGATCATCATCTTATGTAGCTAACCATTAAAACATCAATTGAAGACCAAATCAACACTAATAATCAATCCTAATATCACAAAGATCATTAATTGTAAGTCATTTCATATAATTTCTTTCAATTTAAATTTAGGGTTCATGATGAACGCCAAAACTTGAAATTGGGAATTTTCATGTTTTCTTTTAATTTTGTACAATTAAGACAACTAAGATACAATGTATAACTAAAATGGCTTCACCTAGAATATGAATTTGTCATACATTTGTGAATTTGTTGAAAATTGATTTCAAACCAAAACCCCAATTTTATTTTCAAATCACTCACGTTAGGAACATAATAAAATTATTGTTATACATTGTTAATCCAACCTAAAAACGTTTTCAAACACATGCATAATGATCTCATGAACAAATTTCAAGATACATAATTCATATGTATTTTTCGACATGTTTGGATGAGCAGAATCAAATTAAGGAGCGTTTGGATTAACTCTTAGGATTTTATATTTAGGTTAAGTTAATCGTTACTCCACACTTGTTGCATATAGACACAAGCTTAAAACTTCAATACAAGTATACACAATTAAAATATAATTTTATTTATGTCATTTTAGGTAACAATGCCTCGAGTTACTAGACTTGATCATCAAAAGACACGAAACTACATACCTCTCATATCAAATAAATTTAATCAACCCTTACTAAACACAATGGCAAACCTTGAAAAATGATACTTTCATGAGAGAAGGGTTGTGAGTCAAAATTTCAAAAATATGAGTCATATTCGTGCCAAGTTTGAGTCAATCGGTTTTGATTGTTTGATAAACATTAACGAACAAATTATACCTCGTTTTGTTCCTCGGTTCTATAGTCAAACTCCACTTTCTACCTTTAATAATCTCGAGGGGGCCACTTTCGTTTCAACTTTGTCATTCAAAACAAGTCATTCTCTCTCACTCTTGAGAAATTTGGTCAAATTCTAAAAATCCCCTTCAAAGGTCAAGCCTCTCACACCGACAATTATGGTCACTTGACCATTTGCCAATAAGTGTTATGAGTAAAGGTCGTTATAAGACCACTCCTCCTTCTCCACGTGTCATCAAGTCTTTTATTCAAATCCACTCGACAAGGTCAAGAACTCGTACCAAAAATAAAAAAAACCATTGTCCGTAGGTGATAAACGAAATCCTAACCCGAGCGATTCATACTCATATGAAACCTTGGGTTGACATTATTCGAAAACACCCAGTTGTCTAGAGGACATAGGGATCATGTCTTCCGCTGTCTTTTGCCACATGCTTTATTTGCTTGAGACCATCTACTACTCCTTACAATCTAGCATTTTTCATTCTCAAAAGAATGGAAAAGACTCGAAGCAAACCAAAGGAACTTTTACCTTATGGAATGCTTTTGACTAGATTGTTCAAGGCAAAATATGTCTCTCACATCCTGAGCTAAAGCATTCATCATTATACCTCATGACCACCCCATCAACCTCCAACATGATTGAGCCATGCATGCCCCGCCGACCGTCTCCTCATTATGAGCGAAAGACGCAACGATTGAGGCAAAGAAAAAGACCACTCGTGAGTCAAATGCTAGCTCCTCTTCCTTCCTCCCACCACTTCTCAAAAAAAAAAATCATCTCTCTCTTCAATCTTTTTCCACTAGAACCGCTAATAGTTGATGAAAATGATGATGACATCATTTTCACGTTCATTCCAACTTCAAACTTTCGGTTTCATCCCAACATTCGTCCATCGTTCTTTTCACTTTTTTTCCCAAAATGTGTCTCCACTGCCCAACAATTTTCAACCTATGTTGTCCCCCCGTAGTCCTTAGAAAAGTCACTCAAAACCCTCCTCATGAAAGTAATAACTTGAATACCTATCTCTCCGAAACTCTTAATCTTCAAACCCAAAAAAGATATGCTCATCGGGAAGGGTTAAGATCAATTGGACAAGCTCTCAAGAACATGATGGGTGGAAAACGAAAATGAACATGTTGGCAAAACTACTATGACATTATTATTATTATTATTATTAATTATATCTCTCCTCTCTCTCTCCCTTCTCATCTCTCGTGTTTTAATATATAATAATTTCTCTATTATTAGGACTAGGAAGTAACAAATTTTATTTTTATTTGAACTTGAATAATCTTTGGGACAGTGGTGTAGGTCAGGGGGCTGGTGGAGTTTGTACTCTGGATGTAACATTTAATTTCTAAGATTAACCTTTTCTATGACTATATTTAACTTCTATCTTAGTACCTACTTTAATAGCAAATTTTAAATTATAAAAACAATGATTAATAAAACAGAATAAGAATCACATGCCCCTATGGCCACTACACAACTTTTGCTCTACCAGCCAATACTTTACTAAGAACCCAAAACCCCCACAATACAATCCCACAACAAAAATTTCTACCTAAGCTTGCAGCCCACGAAAGCAAACAAGCCACAAGATCCCCCCCGCCCGCCCCTCCCCCCCCCCCCCCCATCTCCAACCCACCCCCCCTCGCCAGGCCCGCCAATAAGCCCCAGCGCCCCCTTGGACGCACCTCAGATCATCCATTACAACATCCATCACAACACTACAACACACACTACCTTTCCAACATCAATACACCTCTCCATACCCTCTCTCTCGCACAACCTAACTACACACATCACACTAAACATTTCATCCCCTCCCATCCAACATTTACAACTTACCACTTACCATACCCCATATACTCTCAACACTCATCACCAACCCAACCAATCATACCATCCCTCCATATCTCATATCAACTAATCTCTCATATGCCCACTCCCACCAAAAACCCCACTCCTACCTCCCAATCAAATCACTTCCCAATTCAACAACAACCACCTAACCCACTTCTACATCAAACTACCTCCATCAACATCATCCCACAGCCTATAGCAAACAGCCGCCCCCCCCCCCAGCTGCACCGAAATGTGGTCTCTTGACCATTTGTCAGTAAGTGTTCCAAGTAGAGGTCTTTATAAAACCAAACCTCCGTCTCCAAGAGTCATTAAGTCTCTTATTCAAGTTCCTCGACAAGGTCAAGAGACTCGTACCAAAAATAAGAAAACGATTGTCGTAGGTGAAAACAAAATTTTAACCCGAGAGATTCAAACTCATATGAAACCTTGGGTTGATATTATTCGTGAAAACGCCATTTGTCTAGGAGGACATAGGGATCATGTCTCCGCTTGTCTTTGTCACATGCTTTATTGCATTGAGACATCCACTCCTTATAACCTAGCATTTTTCATTCTCAAAAGAATGGAAAAGACTCGATTCAAACCAAAGGAACTCTTGCCTTATGGAATGCTCTTGACTAGGTTATTCAAACATGTCGTGTCCGTCTCTCCTGAGCTAGCCTTTGATCATTATCTCTCACATGATCGAGCCATGCATCCGCTCGCTCCTCATTACGAGCGAAAGACACGAGCGGATCGGGGCAAGAAAAGACCTCGTGAGTCAAATGCTAGCTCCTCCTCCTCCTCCACTCTAAATCATCCATCGTCATCTCATCCATTGGATGATTCCATCGAGGAAAATGATGACGAATCTTTTCATCCCAATCCTTCCTCTCCGTCTCAAAACATTTCTTCCTCGTCAAATAATGTCTCTAGAGTCCATCAAAACCCTCCTCATGAAAGTCATTACTTAAACACTTATCTCTCCGAAACTATTAATCGTCAAACTCAACAAAGAGATGCTCACCGGGAAGGGTTAAGGTCAATTAGACAAGCTCTCAAGAACATGATGGGTGGAAAACGAAAATGAACGTGTTGACACAACTACTATGACACTATTATTATTATTATTATTATTATTATCATCTCTCGTGTTTAATACATTATATTTCTCTATTATTAGGACTAGGAGTGGCAAATTTTAATTTGCATTTGACTTGGATAATCTTCTACATTCTATCATCTTTCTATGACTAGCAAATTTTATGATTATGACATGAGATGAAATGCTACTACTTGCTAAATGATTTGTATGTTAGAATAGAACTACATATTATTACTTGAACTAGTTAATTCTTGAATATTGGTAGAAGCCGAAATCACTAGACTTAAGAAAAAGAGAAAACTGGAAATCTTCCTGTCTCTAGAAAATGACCCCCTTATACCGGCGCCCCCCCAATATATTTGGGACCGCCAGGTGATATGGGACCGCCACTAGGAGGGAAAGAAAATTTTTGAGTTTACCTCTTTTTATGTATCTTGACCCTCCTATCTACATCCTCAAACTGTCATTTCCCAGATTGGCTAAACCATATTTGGCATTCTCTTCTTCCTAAATCATGCTTTGCCACTTTATCCAATCCTTCTCATTATTTAATCACCCAACTTTCATACTTCACCACCATCTTCATCTCCTTCAAATCTCTCTTCTTCTTTATCAATGTCTTCCTCAAACCACCATTCCAACTTCTTTAGAAAACCAAGGATGTCGGTTAGAAAAGTATGGAAACGCAAAACATCCACTCTAAAATCATCACCTCCTTCCCAAAATGACTCACCTCCTCTTTCTCCAAGAGTCTACTTACAATCTCCTTCACCACCATCTTACAATCCCTTAAGAGATCAAATGATTAACCAACTCTACAACATTTCTACCATTCTTGATTTACATAATAATCCATTCAATGCCTACATTCATGCACCACCTTCACCATCACCACCACAAATTCATCCTCCTTTTATGCTCAAGTTGAATTTCACTCAAGTTTTTCTCATTGTTGCAAGTTTTCTAGACACCAATTACATTCTTTGAGAAATGAAATCAACTTCATTCACTATTTCCTAACCCGCCCCATCCCTCCAACCCGTATCCCTCCAAATCATGGTTCACAAACCCCTTTTTCCCTTTTTAATTAAGCATTCCTACATGATTAATCTTCCTAAATAATTGTTCTTTCATCTTTTGATTACGGCATCTTCTACCTTTCAAGAACCAACTAGTGTAGATCTATGCCTTATTATGTCTTTATGATTATTTACTTTCTATTGTAATGATTCATATAAATGTTGTATGAATTTGTCTTAGCTCTTATTAAGATCCAGTTTTAAATTTTATAATGAATGTATTAGTTGGATGTGTTATTGTTTGAGTTTCTTGTTGGTTAGTGAAACTCTTCTTTTGTTAATTTAAATATAATGTGTTAACTTGATAGATATTTGTCTTACACTTGTACTTCTAACTTTGTTTTGTAGCAAAACAATTTTCGTAAGATCGATCCCTTGGTGCCCCGAACAAGGGGGAGCATACATCAAGGGGGAGTCTTGATATCGTCGATTTCTTTCTTCCTTCAACAACTCGACAATCATTCTTTTTGAATTCGACAAAAAAGGGGGATAAATGGAACATAACTCATTTAATAATTTGTCATCTTTAATTTTATTTAAAATGAGTTTATATTTTGTCATCGTCAAAAAGGGGGAGATTATTAATACAAATAATGCCTAAAATGTTATTTATATTTTTTGACCTCTCAACGTTTTGATATTAACAAAATGTAAAAACGTTTACAATAAAAATAAACGATTACAAATTATTAAATGTAAAATTTCATTTCTAAGATTAGTAATCACTTAAGGTATGGACAAACAAAATAATTAAGCATGATTAGTGATCAAGAAAATATTTTTCTCTTAATGCTCACTTTTAATTCTATAAAAGTATTTTCTCAAAAATACATTTACAAAATATTCTCTAATTAAAATAAAAAGTTTTATTAAAAACCTTAAATTTGAAATTCAAATTTTCCCCCTAAAACAGAAGCTTCTACATCAGATACAACATTCCCTACAAAAAGACAAAAAAGGGAGCGGAGTCTAGGCGGCGGCCCCCTTAGAGGCCTGGTGGCCCCCTTATATATAAGGGACCGTCGGGACCGCCCCCAAAGAGCCGTTGGGATTCCCTGCCTATAAATACTACTCCATTCCTAGCAGAAAATCATTCCTCTTTGCACAAAATTTTTTAGTCTTTTCTTTCTCTCTCTAAACCTTCTTTATCTCACTAAAACTCTTGATCACTAACATACTTAGATCTTGTTTCAAGTGATCTAATCTCTTCTTCTCATCTCTTCCCTCTCATTCAAGTGCAAGAGAAGAACACTCGTATTCGTCAATAAACGAAGTGTTAATTAGTGATCTATCCTCCTTTATTCAAAGTACCAAAACTCTATTGTATTTATCTTGTGTATTTGTGTGATTCGGATATTGTGTAGATCCGATAGTGTAGATCTTATGAGTGTGTATATATTGTGAAGTGGTAGATTGGTTCTAGCTAAGATTAGGACTCGACATTTAGCTTAGTGTCGGAAAATAACGTAAGTGAAGTGGAAACGGTTTTCTCTACCTAAAGGGAGCTTGTTGACATAATAAAATCTCGAGTCGGATACTTGGGGAGTGGAGTAGGGCAAAAAGGTGCTTCGTAGCCGAACCACTATAAAATCTTGGTGTCTTGGTTTGGTTGTTTCTTTCCTTATCTCTTTACATTATTAT